>ML264618.1:969-67268 GCA_005239495.1 Nicotiana undulata
TATATATATATATATATATATATATATATATATTCATGTCGGTTTCTTGACCATTTACATTGTTGTTGTTCAAAGTTTACGGGCTATATTGTTTTTTGTTTGAAACTTTTGAATCAAAAATTGGTGTGATAAGGGTGAATAAAGTGGTGTGATAAGGGTGAATAAATTGGAGTGCTAAGGGTGAATAAATTGGTGTGATAAGGGTGGATAATTGGTGTGATAAGGGTGGATAATTGGTGTGATAAGAGTGAATAATTGATTGTGATATTGTGAATATGTGGGATCGGGTTGCACGCTGTAACTGTGAAAAGGGTGAATAATGATGTTTTTTTTATTGATTTTTAAACTTTAAATGATTTGGAAATTTTGTTTTATTCTACGGGTTTTCTCATATTTAGCACATGTGATTATTTTAAAGTAAAGTTTGGAACTTAGAGTTTTACTTGAGTATTATTTATAGCTGAGACCTGGAAAAGGCGGCTGAGTTATTTTGTTGTTGTGCATTATCTGTTTATTTGTTTAGAATTTCCTTGCTTTATTATTTATGTTGTCACATGATATATATATATTGTTAATGCCCCACCTTAGCCTCGTCACTACTTCGTCGAGGTTAGGCTCGGCATTACTCAGTACATGGGTTCAGTTGTACTGATACTACACTCTGCACTCTTTAGTGCAGATCCAGGTACTATCCAGTAGTAGAGATTAGTAGAGCAACCGCCTATTCATTCGGAGACACGAGGTATATCTGCCGGCGTTCGTAGATCCCGAGAGTCTTCTCTTATTTTAAATACACTGTTTTATTATATTCAGAACAGTTATACTATTTCTTTAAGCCTAGTCTTTGTAGTATTCTTTAGTAGTTCGTGAATTGTGACACCAGACTCTTGGGTAGTTCTAGATCTATTTATATAATTAGCTCGTGGTTCGATTTTTTTTAATTGTTTAGTATTTATCTGTGGAATACATTTAGTTTACTTTAAATTTATTTATTGATGCTTAATAAAATAATCAAAGGAAATTAGATACATGAATTCTAACATTGGCTTGCCTATCAAGTGTGGTGTTAGGTGCCATCACGATCCCTAAGGTTGGGAATTTGGGTCGTGACAAGTTGGTATCAGAGCACTAGGTTGCTTAAGTCTCACAATTCACGAACAATCTTAGTAGAGTTCGAAGGATCGGTACAGAGACGTCTGTACTTCTCTCTCGGAGGCTAGTGAGTTAGGAAACAACTCCATTTTTATTTCTATCGTGCGATTCTTGTATCCAAAATACTGACTAGATTCTTCTACTCTCTCGCAGATGGCGAGACCACGTGCTTCATCTTCCGCTGATCAGAATTCCGGTCCTCCAGCAGCAACAACTCCTACTAAGGGCGAGGCCGAGGCAGAGGTAGGACTCATCCCATTGCTCAGGCAACAACCCCAGCTGCGGGACCCCAGATTGAGATTGATGAGGGAGTTCCGGCTCAGACTGTTCCAGCGGGACCAACTTAGGTTCCCGAGGGGTTTATTGCTACCCAGTTCTTCAGGATGCTTTAGTTCGTTTAGTGGGCCTTATGGAGAGTGTGGCCCAGATGTGCACATTCCCTGTTGTTGTAGCCATATATCAGGCTTGAGGAGGGGTCCCGACTCCTACTACCCACACTCCAGTTCAGACTACTCCTCAGGTTCAGACCCTAATAGCCAATCCAGTTGGGGTAATTAAGCTAGTTGTAGCAGTGCCACTTGTTACTGGGGAAACTATGACTACTGATGCTCTATGGAGACTTGACAGGTTCATTAAGTTATTCCCTGTCCATTTCAGTGGTGCTACTTCAGAGGACCCTCAGGAATATCTAGATAGTTGTCATGAGGTGTTACGCAATATGGGTATTTTGGAGACCAATGAGGTCGATTTCGCGTCTTTTCAGATGACTGGTTCAGCCAAGCAATGGTGGAGGGACTATTTGTTGGCTAAGCCAACTGGATCACCTGTTCTGACTTGGGATCAGTTCTCTCATCTCTTTTTGGAGAAGTTCTTACCTGTCACTACTCGAGAGGATAAGTGTCGTCAGTTTGAGCGACTTCAGCAGAGCAACATGACGGTGACTCAGTATGATACTCGTTTTGTGGATCTGGCTAGGCATGCTATTCTTATATTTGCCACAGAGAGGGATAGGGTCAGGCGGTTTATTGATAGCCTTGCTAAGCCCATTAGGTTGCAGATGGCCAAGGAAACAGGGTCCGAGATTTCTCTTCAGGATGCAACTAATATAGCTAGGAGGGTTGAGTCAGTTATTGGGATGGGAGGTCAGGGGCCAAACAAGAGACCTTGCCATTCCGGTGTTTTCACTGGTGCCTTATCTGGAGGCGGGAGTTCATTTAGCCGAGTCCATTCTTCCAGGCCATTCCATTCAGCACTACAGGCTTCACATGGTACTTCAGGGGGTCGTGGTTCTTATTTGCCTCCTTCTGCTCAGCCAGTTTATAGTGCTCCTTAAGCTCCTATTAGAGCACCTCCTCTGCAGAGTGTTTCGTGTGGCCAACCGATTCATCCGGGTTGGCATACTGTTCAACAGGGGTGCTTCGAGTGTGGTGAACATGTGCATATCCGGAGGCTTGTCCGTATTATGCAGGTAATCAGTTTCAGCAGCAGGGTGCTCGTGCTATAGTCCCGACACCAGTTCCATTACAACCTGCCCAACCGGTAAGGGGTAGGGGTCATGTAGTTAGAGGTAGAGGCCAAAATGTTAGAGGTGGAGGACATATGGCTAGAGGTGGAGGTCAGCCTGATAGAGGTGGAGGTCCTCCCAGGGGTGTAGTTCAGGGTGGTAGGGCCCAGCCCCGACTATATGCATTTCCAGCTAGACCCGAGGCAGAGTCCTCTGACGCTGTTATTACAGGTATCATCTCAGTCTATGATAGAGCTGCTTCAGTTTTGTTTGATCCGGGGTCTACTTATTCGTATGTTTCATCCTATTTTGCCTCATATTTGAATGTGCCCTGTGAACCCTTGAGTGTTCCTGTTTATGTGTCTACACCGGTGGGGGATGCTATTATGGTAGATCGAGTATATCGTTCGTGTGTGGTAGTCATTGAAAGTCTTAAAACTAGTGTTAATCTATTGCTTATAGACATGGTTGACTTTGATGTTATATTGGGCATGGATTGGTTGTCGCCCTATTATGCCATTTTAGACTGTCACGCCAAGACAATTACCTTAGCCTTATCAGCGTTGCCTCGATTAGAATGGAAAGGGACTCCTGGTCATTCTCCCAGCCGGGAAATTTCATATGCTAAGGCTCGCCGCATGGTGGAGAAAGGGTGTTTGGCTTATTTGTCTCATATTCGTGATTCCGGTTCTGAGATTTCTTCTATAGAGTCAGTTCCTATCGTGCGTGAGTTTCATGAGGAATTTCCTGCAGACCTGCCGGGTATGCCGCCCGACAGGGATATTGATTTCTGTATTGATGTGGCTCCGAGCACTCAGCCATTTCCATTCCTCCATATCAGATGGCCCCACCAGAATTGAAAGAGTTGAAAGAACATTTGTAAGACTTGTTAGATAAGGGTTTCATCAGACCTAGTGTCTCGCCTTGGGGTGCACCAGTTCTGTTTGTAAAGAAGAAAGATGGGTTGATGAGAATGTGTATAGATTACCGGCAATTGAATAAAGTTACTATCAAGAATAAATATCCGTTGCTGGGGATTGATGACCTATTTGATCAGCTTCAGGGTGCTAGGGTACTTTCGAAAATAGATTTGAGGTTGGGCTATCATTAGCTTAAGATTAGGGCGTCCGATATTCCTAAAATAGCCTTTCGGACGAGGTATGGGCATTATGAATTTTTGGTTATGTCTTTTGGGCTAACTAATGCTCCAGCAGCCTTTATAGATTTGATGAATCAGGTTTTCAAGCCCCATCTGGACTCGTTCGTGATCGTGCTCATTGATGACATTCTTATATACTCCCGCGGTCGAGAAGAGCATGAGCAACATCTCCGTATAGCGCTCCAGACTTTGAGAGATAATCAGTTGTATGCCAAGTTTTCAAAATGTGAGTTGTTAGATTCAGTAGCCTTTTTGGGTCATATCTTATCAGCGGAGGGTATTCAAGTTGATCTTAAGAAGATAGAGGCAGTCAGGGGCTTGCCTAGACCCACTAGAGCTACAGAGATTAGGATTTTCTTGGGTTTGGCGGGTTATCAGCGTCGTTTTGTGGAGGGGTTCTCGTCTATAACAACCCCAATGAATAAATTGACTCAGAAAGGTGCCCCATTTAAATGGTCATATGAGTGCGAGGCGAGCTTTCAGAAGCTCAAGAGAGCCTTGACTTCAGCACCGGTGTTGGTGTTACCATCAGATTCGGGTTCTTTCACGGTGTATTATGACGCTTCCCGAGTTGAACTTGGAGCAGTATTGATGCAGGATGTCAGGGTGATTGTATATGCGTCTCGTTAGTTGAAATTCCATGAGAAGAATTACCCTGTTCATGACTTGGAGTTGGCAGCCATTGTTCATGCATTAAAAATTTGGAGGCATTATCTTTATGGCGTGCCGTGTGAAATTTTTACTGACCATCGCAGCCTACAGTACTTATTCAAGCAGAAAGATCTAAATTTGAGGCAGCAGAGATGGTTAGAGTTGCTAAAAGATTATGATGTCACCATATTATATCACCCAGGGAAGGCCAATGTGGTGGCCGATACATTGAGTAGGAAGGCCGTAAGTACGGGCAGTCTTGCGTATATTCCAGTTGGCAAGAGACCGTTGGCTTCAGACATTCAGAGTTTGGCTAATCAGTTCGTGAGGTTGGCTATTTCCCCCAACAATGTTCTAGCTTGTACCGTCATTCGGTCTTTTCTAATTGACCGTATTCGGGAGCGGCAGGATGATGACCCACATTTGGCGGTCCTTAGGGACATAGTTCGGCACAGTGATGCCAAGTAGGTTACAGATGGAGATGATGGCATTTTGAGGATGCAGGGTAGGTTGTGTGTGACTAATGTTGATGGCCTTCGTGAGTTGATCCTTGGGAGGCTCAAGCTCCAAGTATTCTATTCACCCAGGTGCAGCAAAAATGTACCAAGATTTGAAGCATCATTATTGGTGGAGAAGGATGAAAAAGGACATTGTGGTGTATGTGGCTCGTTGCTTGAATTGTCAGCAGGTAAAGTATGAGCATCAGAGACCTGGTGGTTTGCTTCAGCAGATAGAGATTCCTGAGTGGAAGTGGGAGCGTATCACTATGGACTTCGTTGTTGGGCTCCCACAGACTTAGAGGAAATTCGATGTGGTTTGGGTTATCGTGGATAGGCTGACTAAATCAACACATTTTATTCCTGTGGCAAATACTTATACTTCAGAGCGGTTGGCTGAGTTATATATGCGGGAGATAGTTCGCCTTCATGGGGTGCCCGTGTCTATCATTTCTGATCCGGGTACGCAGTTTACTTCGCACTTTTGGAGGGCAGTTCAACGTGATTTGGGTACCTGAGTAGAGTTGAGTACAACATTTCACCCTCAGACTGAGGGGCAGTCCGAGCGTACTATTCAGATATTGGAGGACATGCTCCGCGCTTGTGTTATTGACTTTGGAGGTTCATGGGATCAGTTCTTGCCGTTAGCGGAGTTTGATTATAATAATAGCTATCAGTCGAGCATTTAGATGGCTCCTTATGAGGCATTATATGGTAGACGATGCAGATCTCCAGTTGGATGGTTTGAGCCGGGAGAGGCTCGGCTGTTGGGTATAGACTTAGTTCAGGAGGCCTTAGACAAGGTCAAGATCATTCAGGAGAGACTTCGTACTGCTCAGTCTAGGCAAAAGATTTATGCTAATCGTAAGGTTTGTGATGTGGAATTCATGGTTGGAGAGAGAGTATTGCTTCGTGTGTCGCCCATGAAGGGTGTGATGAGATTTGGGAAGAAGGGTAAGTTGAACCCTATGTATATCGGGCCGTTTGAGATTCTTGATAGAGTGGGGGAGGTAGCTTATAGACTTGAGTTGCCTCCAGGGTTATCCTCAGTTCATCCAGTATTCCATGTGTCTATGCTCCGGAAATATCATGGTGACCCGTCCCACGTGTTAGATTTCAGCTCTATCCAATTAGACAAAGACTTGACTTATGAGGAGGAGCCTGTAGCTATTTTAGACCGGCAGGTTCGTCAGTTGAGGTCTAAGAGTTATCCTTCAGTTCGAGTGCAGTGGAGAGGCCAGCCCGTTGAGGCAGCTACCTGGGAGTCCGAGTCGGACATGTAAAGTAGATATCCACACTTATTTACAAATTCAGGTAAATTTCTATGTCCGTTCGAGGACGAACGTGTGTTTTAGAGGTGGAGATTAATATGACCCAAGGGGTCATTTATAAAATTAACCTCCGCTTAATAGCCATAAAAATACTAAATTTAAATACCTCGATTTGCATGCGCAGTACGGGCGTGAAACCGGAAAGCTTTTATGTAAAAAATATGAGAAATAGTGATTTCTAGAATTTAAATTTGATAAAAGTTGACTTTGGTCAACATTTTGAGAAAACGGGCCCGGATCTGTGTTCCGACGATCCCGGGAGATCCGCATTAAAATGTGGGACTCGGGCGTATGCCCGAAAATGAATTCCGAGGTCCCAAGCCTTAGAAATCAATTTTTGAAAGAAATTGTTTAATGAAATGTTTATGAATTAAAGAAAATAATAATGTTTAAAATCATTGGTATCGGGCCCGTATTTTAGTTTCGGAGCCCGGTATAAATTTGTTATGATATTAAAAGGTTAACTGTGAAATTTGGTGAAAAACGAAGTTTGTTTGACGTGATTCGGACATTCGGTTGAAGAGTTATGAACTTTAAGAGTTCTTGTTGAAAATGATGAGTTTTGAGGTTTAATTCATAGCTTTACATGTTATTTTCATGATTTGATTGCACAAGAAATTCCGTATGATGTTTTTAGACTTGCGTGCATGTTTTGTTTAGAGTCCCGAGGGCTCGGGTGAGTTTCGGATAGGCCACGGAGAGTTGTTACACTTAGATTTCTGCTGCAACTGCTGTTGCTGGTGCGCTTGGAATTTTAGCTATGCGATCGCATGGACCTTTTCGCGATCGCATAGTGCAAGTTTCAGGGGGGCACAATTTGCTTTATGCGAACGCACCGCAATTCATGCGATCGTACAATAGTGATTGGGCCTGAGGGAGGGCGAGTCCAACTCCTCTATGCGGACGCATTGTCCAGTACACGAACGCGGAGGCCCAGGAGCTTAAAGCTCTGCGAACGCATCCCATCCCCTGCGAACGCGTAGGCCACTGGACCAGGGCCCTATGCGAACGTAACCTGTAGAGCACGAACGGACATGTCAATAGCCCAGCAGTATAAAAAGTCTTTTAAAAACTGGACAGACCTTTTTCTTCAACCTATTTTCGAGGTTTACAGCCCTAATAGCGATTTTCTTCAACAATTATCATCCCCAAGTCATAGGTAATCGATTCTAAACGTTATTCTTTCAATTCCTTACTGTTTTTCATCACTTTTAAAGCAAAAACTAAGAATTTTCATGGTAAAAATTGAGGGTTTAGGTAGAATTAGGGAATTTTGTAAAAACTGAATTTTTACATCGAATTAAGGTCGGATTTCAAAACTAATAGCATATTTGGGTTCGTGGGTGAATGGGTAAATGTATTTTGGTCCAAACCCCGAGTTTGGACCAAGCAGGTCCGGGGTCGGGTTTTCACTTTTTTTATTTATAGAAGGGTCGGGTTTTCACTTTTATTTATTTATAGAAAACTTAGGAAAAATCATGTTTTTCAATAGTTAGTTCCTTTAGCATAAATTGATGATATTGAATTAATTATTCTTAGATTCGAGCAAGTTAGAGGTGAATTCAAAAGGAAAAGCAATAATTGAGCAGTGAGTGGCCTGCGAAATTGAGGTAAGTGTTTGGTCTAACTTTGACTTGAGGGAATAGGACTCCCCACTTGTTTGCTATGTGAAATGCATGGGAGTGGTGTATAGGTGAGGTGACAAGTATCTATGCACCACCCAAATGGCCTGTTAAACATGATTCTTTCCCGTTACCAATTTAATTGATCCCGGTCTTAATTGTTCTTTGTTAGTTATTGTTTCCATGACTACTAGGCCTCATATCTTTGTTGTTAAATATTATTTGGTTATTTTTGGAAGCATATTGGTTTTGTATCTGGTTCTCTTGGGGAACAGAAATGTTGAGCAGTTTGACACTATGTTGGAATTATATATATATATATATATATATATATTCATGTTGGTTTCTTGACTATTTACATTGTTGTTGTTCAAAGTTTACAGGCTATATTGTTTCATGTTTGAAACTTTTGAATAAAAAATTGGTGTGATAAGGGTGAATAAATTGGTGTGATAAGGGTGAATAAACTGGTGTGATAAGGGTGAATAAATTGGTGTGATAAGGGTGAATAAATTGGTGTGATAAGGGTAGATAATTGGTGTGATAATGGTGAATAATTGATTATGATATTGTGAATAGGTGGGATCATGTTGCACGTCACAACAAGATTGTGAAAAGGGTGAATAATGATGTTTTTTTTATTGATTTTTAAACTTTAAATGATTTGGAAATTTTGTTTCATTCTACGGGTTTTCTCATATTTAGCACATGTGATTATTTTAAAGTAAAGTTTGGAACTTGGAGTTTTACTTGAGTATTGTTTATAGCTGAGACCTGGAAAAGGCAGCTGAGTTATTTTGTTGTTGTGCAGTATCTATTTATTTGTTTAGAATTTCCTTGCTTTATTATTTATGTTGTCACAGGATATATATATTCTTAATACCCCACCTTAGCCTCGTCACTACTTCGTCGAGGTTAGGCTCGACACTTACTCAGTACATGGGGACGGTTGTACTGATATTACACTCTGCACTCTTTTGTGCAGATCCAGGTACTATCCAGTAGTAGATATTAGTAGAGTAGCCGCCTATTTATTCGGAGACACGAGGTATATTGATAACTAGTGATTTGTACTGCTATTTACTCCCATTTTCTTAGGTTTTTGAGGCAACAATTGGCTTAATTAACCCCACATTTTGATGAAAATGGTTTGAATTGCAGAAACTGAGTGGATTTGTAAATATTGATCCAAAAGGCCTCAGAAAGAAGCAGAACTTGCAAAATCCCAGAACACAGCTAGACCGCTGCAGCGCCCATTTTTCTGCTGCAGCGTTTGTCCCTTCGCTGCAGCGGGTTTCTCTTCGCTGCCACGCTGAAAACTTCAGAGAGCTGTTTTCCAAGGCTAATCAAAGCGCGGTCCGCGCTACTTTTTTGCTGCAACAGTTCACTAACCGTTGCAACGCCCATGTATCTGCTGGACTCGGTTGTTAAGATCCAGAGAGTTAGCAGCAGAGGAAGTTCAAGATTCCGCGGTCAGCGTACTTATTCCGCTGCCGCGCTCCAGCCACCGATGCATCGTTGTATTTATCCGTTGGGCGCAAAAAGGGAGATTCAGAAAGTTATAAAGCTCAAGACCGCTGCAACGGTCATTAATCCGCTGCAGCGGAAGCCTCTTCGCCCCAGCGCTCAGAATTACGCTGGGAGCGGATTCTCCATAGGCGCATTTTTGTCCAGTATCTCGGCCATGTATAAATAGTTTTTTTCTTCATTTTTAGGGCATCAGCCGTTTGTAGAACACGTGAACAGTAATTTTTAGCTATTTTGAGAAATTTAGCCTTAGCTTTAGCCATAGTTCTTCAATTATCATCTTGTAATTTACAATTATGAGCTTTAATTCATCTTCTACTTGTGTTTCTTCTTCAAATATGAGTAGCTAGACCCTTAAGCTAAGGTTGTGACCCAACCCTAGTATGGGTACTTAATGGGTTTTCAATTTTAGAGTGATTGTGTGTATAGGTGTTTGGTATTTAGCTTGATTTGTGCATAAATCTCAGATTTAGTGGTTGCAAACACTATTTCAAGCCTCAATTACTAGGGTCACTCTTGAGAAAGATGACCCAAGTCTAGGTAATTAAGCTAACAAAATATTGGGGTGATCCTAAGAGGTTGATAGAACCAATAAAAGGGTGGATGCTAGAGATAGCTACACCCGATTTGAGCCAATTCGTGTGATTCAATGAAAACACCCAATTGTGCTTGAGAAGGCCAAATTGGGCAAAGTCACCCATATTACCGAGAGGTAGTGGGTGAGCAACTTTACATGAGGTTATGCTTTTCACCCACATTTAACATTGTCATTCTCGATTGTATACCCGTTAGTCACTCACCTAGGGGGAAGTCATAACCCTAGTCCCTTTATCAACTAAGAAAACCTACAAAAATATATTAGTTAGCTAGTTCATAGTTCAATTAGATTAAATCATAGTATAATTACAACAACCTTATTATGAGAAGTGTAATTAAGAGCATGACACGCCATTAGATCACTTAGACACTCAACTCCAACATATATAGCTCCCTGTGGAAATCGATCCCGACCCTTCGGGTAAAAGCTGCATTGAGCCCCGTACTTGCTACTCTTTAGTAGTATAGGCGGGAGTCGGTCACTTTTTGGAGCCGTTTCCGGGGAGCTTTTATGGTGTTGATTATCTACGTGAATAGTGGTGTCAATTGTTCTTCTTTCCTTCTGTTGCTAACGTGTGTGTTTAAATTCAATTCAGGTGCCAATGGCAGATCCTTTGGGGACTATCATTCCGGGGGAGGAGGTATATGACAATGGAGAGGAAGAATTAAATCAAGTACCTCCACATCCCACACGAGGCCGACATGACAATCTTAATGATGATATTCCAGACCCTCCCCCGCCTCCACCTCCCAGAGCTTCACCCCGGGTGCTACAAAATGAGGGGTACGCGAGTGCTATTGTCCCGCCTAGAATACGGGCGGGGAACTTCCAAATCACAAATGTGATGATGACACTCTTGGAGCAGCGCGGGTACTTAACAGGAGCTCCACACCTGAATGCTTACAAGCATTTAAAGAGGTTTGTTTATACCTGCTGGTGGAGCAAGCAAACAAACGTCTCAGAGGATGCATTAAGGCTTAGACTATTTCCCTTCTCTCTCCGAGGGAAAGCCCTAGATTGGCTTGAGAGACTCCCCAACCCTTCCATACCGACATGGGATGATCTGGAAGACAAGTTCATCACTAAATGCTTCTCTCCTAGGCACATGGCTGCACTATGGGATGGAATATTGTCTTTCAAGCAAGAACCAAATGAGCCTCTTCATGAGATATGGGAGCGGTACAGAACCATGGTAAAGGAGTTTCCAAACAATGACATGACCGAGCTCATGATACAACAGACCTTCTACTGAGAGATAAATACCACCAATTAGTGTGTGGTCAACCAACTCGTTGGAGCAGCTTTATGAAGCTAACTTACACTAAGGCATGTGACATCTTAGATGAAATGGCTGACACATCGTCGGCATGGCAATGTAGAGAAAATGTGCCTCAGGGTGATCCTAGTGTTATTAACCTCCACAAAGAGCTCCAAGACCATGGGCAAGCAATTGCCGAGCTTACCACCACCATTAATCAACTTGCTAAGGCCCAACTTCAACAAATACAAAGCCCAAAGCAAGTGCATGCTATGGAGGGGATAAATCTTTTGGTGAACAAACGAAGGCCTCGTGGGAATCAAACGCAAAACAACAATGACCAATGCGACCAAGGAGTGAGCAGGTATAATCAAGAAGAATCTTATGGTGATCAAGATGAAGATGCGATGTATGCCAACAATTTTAAAGGGAAAAGAGACAATCAAGGAAGCAATCAAAATTGGAATAATCAAGGGAACAACCAAAGTTGGAACAATCAAAGGCAAAGCAATTGGAACAACAATAACAACTCAAGCAATTGGGGGAACAACAACCAACAATGGGGTGACAACCATGGAAATTGGGGTGGTAATGGTAATAGGGGGTCGGGCTTTCAAAGTCCCCTGATGTACCAACAACCAAGTAATCCATCCCCGTATCAATCACAAGGCCAAGGGTCCTCAAGTAACGACATGGGTAGAATTGAGCAAATGTTCAAACAAATGATGCAACACAATGCGGATTCGGATGCTCAACTTTCTTCCCATAACACCTCCATTCGAAATCTTGAAGTTCAAATGGGACAAATATCACAAGACTTGAACACACACCCAAAGGGAGCACTACCTAGTGATACGGTGGTGAACCCCAAGGGTGGGAACAACAATAACAATACCGGTCACGCCATGGCGGTGACCACAAGAAGTGGACGAGGTGTTGAGGCTAAATATTCAAAGAAAAAGAGAATTGTTTATAATGATGATGACTTGCAAAATGATAAGGCTCCGATTGAGGTAGAACATGTGGTGGAAGAGCCAATAACTAGTGAAGTGAGAATTGATATTCATGATTATGAGGAGGAATTGCAAAGTGATGTGAACCCGTCTAGGGAACACGTAATTTACATGCCCGAACCGGTTGTGTTGAAAGCAAAGACACCATTTCCTAGGCCTCCTCTTCCCTATCCTCAAAGGTTTGCAAAGCAAAAGAATGAGAACTTATTCAAGAAATTCATCGACATGATGAAGAGTTTATCCATTAATGTTCCTTTGGTTGAAGCACTTGAACAAATGCTCGGGTATGCCAAGTTCATGAAGGACTTGGTCATAAATAAAAGGTCAATGGAGTGCAAAACTATAAAAATGACGCATCAAGTGAGTGCAATAGTGAACTCAATGGCACCCAAGCTTGAATACCCTGGGGCATTCACCATTCCTTGTACAATTGGTAGTGCGGATTTTTCCAAGGCATTGTGTGACTTGGGAGCTAGCATCAATTTTATGCGATACTTGGTCTTCAAAACCTTGGGATAGGTAAACCTATGGCTACTTCCATGCATCTCCAAATGACGGATCGATCTATGAAACGACCTCTAGGAATCATTGGTGATGTGTTAGTGCGGGTTGACAAGTTCATCTTGCCCGCGAATTTTGTTATCTTGGATTGTGAGGTGGATTATGAAGTCCCTATAATCTTGGGAAGGACCTTCCTTGAAACGAGGAAGGCCTTAGTTGATGTGGAGGTTGGTGAGCTCACCTTTCGGGTGGGTGATGGAAAGGTCATGTTCCACGTTTGCAAGTTAATGAAGCAACCAAATAGCACGGAGGTGTGTTCTTTCATGGACCTTGTCACCGAGGTCATTATTGATGAAACAAGCTCAATGATAAATGTTGAAGATCCCGTGGAAGCAGCTTTATTGAACCATGATGATATTGTGGTGGATGGCTTGATTGAGTGTACCAATGCTCTGCAAGGCATGGGTTTTTATTCATATGGTCCTCGAAAGTTATCCTTGGATTTGGAGAATCGGAAAACTCCTCCGACAAAGATTGAAGAGCCACCTACCTTGGAGTTGAAGCCACTTCCACCACACCTCAGGTATGAATTTTTGGGTCCTTCTCGTACTTTACCTATTATACTTTCATCTTGCCTAACCAAATTGCAGGTAGACTCTACTCTCAAAGTGCTAAAAAGGAGGAAGAAGGCCATAGGTTGGACACTTGCTGATATTCGGGGTATAAGCCCCGCTTTTTGTATGCACAAGATCATTCTTGAGGATGGAGCAAAGCCTTCCGTAGAACACCACAGAGGCTAAATGAGGCAATGCAAGAGGTTGTGAAGAAAGAGATAATCAAGTGGCTCGATGCTAGGGTCGTCTACCCAATCTCTGATAGTGCTTGGACTTCTCCGGTCCAATGTGTTCCAAAAAAGGGTGGCATGACCATGGTACAAAATGACAAGAATGAACTTATTCCAACAAGGATAGTCACTGGTTGGCGGGTATGCAGGGATTACCGCAAGTTGAACAAAGTGACCCGCAAAGATCATTTCCCTTTGCCTTTTTTGGACCAAATGCTTGACAAACTTGCGGGGAGAGCTTTCTATTATTTCTTGGATGGATATTCAGGTTATAATCAAATATTTATAGCTTCGGAAGACCAATAAAGGACAACCTTCACTTGTCCTTATGGGACATTTGCTTTCACCAGGATGCCTTTTGGATTGTGCAATGCACCCGCTACATTTCAGCGGTGCATGATGGAAATTTTCACTGATATGGTTGAAGACTTTCTATAGGTATTCATGGATGATTTCAGCGTGGTTGGGGACTCCTTTGATGAGGCTTAAACAATCTTGACAAAGTCCTCGCTCGTTGTGAAGAAACCAGCCTAGTGCTCAACTGGGAAAAATGTCACTTTATGGTTAAAGAAGGGATAGTTCTGGGCCACAAAATCTCAAAGCATGGAATTGAAGTAGACAAGGCCAAGATCGAGGTCATTTCCAAATTGCGTCCTCAGACCTCAGTGAAGGGAGTCTGTAGCTTTCTTGAGCATGCAGGGTTCTACCGGCGCTTCATTAAAGACTTTTTGAAGGTGGTGAATCCTCTTTGCAAGCTATTGGAAAAAGATGCCAAGTTCCACTTTGATGAGAATTGTATGAGAGCATTTGAGTTGTTGAAGCAAAAGCTTACTACCACGCCAATTATCACCGTGCCGGGTTGGAGCTCTCCTTTTGAGTTAATGTGTGATTCTAGTGATGTGGCTGTGGGGGGGTGTTAGGCCAAAGGGTGAACAAAATCTTTCACCCATTCATTATGCAAGCAAGACCATGAACTCCGCCCAAATGAACTACACCGTCACTGAAAAAGAGTTGTTGGCTATAGTCTTTGCAATGGAGAAATTCCTTCCTTACACCTTATGGGCACCAATGTGATTGTGCACACCGACCATGCGGCGCTCCAATATTTAATGATGAAAAAGGATTCCAAGGCTAGGCTCATGTGGTGGGTGTTATTTCTTCAAGAGTTTGATTTGGAGATAGTTGATAGAAAGAGGAGTGAGATCCAAGTTGCCGACCATTTTTCCCGTTTGGAAGAGCAAGGGAAGACAAGTGATGGTCTTGATATTAATGATAGTTTCTCGGACGAACAACTTCTATCCGTCTCTTTGCATGATATGCCATGGTTCGCGGACATCGCCAACTACATTGTCACTGGTGTTGTCCAATTTGAGCTCTCTTCTAACCAAAGGAAGAAGCTTAGACGGGATAGCTTGAATTTTTATTGGGATGATCCGTATTTGTTCAAGATATGCAATGATGGTGTCATTTGGCGGTGTGTACCCGAAGAAGAGCAAGGGTCAATTCTTGAGTCATGCCACTCCTCACCTTATGGTGGTCATCATGGAGGGGCAAAGACTGCTTCAAAAGTCTTAAGTTGTGGTTTCTTTTGGCCTACTTTATACAAGGATGCTAGTGAGTTGGTGAAAAGGTGTGATGAATGCCAAATAATGGGTGGCATATCCAAGAAAGATGAAATGCCTCTCACTACAATTCTTGAGGTGGATATCTTCGATGTTTGGGGAATTGATTTTATGGTGCCCTTTGTTAGTTCATGTGGAAACACCTACATACTTGTGGCGGTGGACTATGTTTCTAAATGGGTTGAAGCCGCCGCTTTGCCCAACAATGATTCCTGTAGTGTGGTTGTTTTTCTAAAGAAGAATATTTTCACAAGGTTTGGGACACCCCGTGCCATCATCAGTGACGAGGGTTATCATTTTTTCAATAGGGCCTTTGATTCATTGTTAGCCATGTATGGGGTCAATCACAAAGTGTCTACTCCGTACCATCCTCAAGAAAGTGGCCACGTTGAAGTGTCTAATCGTGAAATCAAGAACATTTTGGCCAAGACAGTGAATGCTAATCGGAGTGATTGGTCCCGGAAGCTTGATGATGCTCTTTGGGCTTACCAGACTGCTTTCAAAACACCCATCGGTATGTCTCCTTACCGGTTGGTGCATGGAAAGGAATGTCATCTTCCGGTGGAATTGGAGCACAAGGCACTATGGGCATTGAAGAAGTTGAACTTGGATTGGGATACAACTTCGAATCTTAGAGTTGACCACCTCAATGAGCTAGATGAGTTTAGATTCCATGCATATGCTAGCTCTTCTTTGTACAAAGAGAAAATGAAGTACCTCCATGACAAATATGCCAAAGACCGGGAGTTCAAAGTGGGAGACTTGGTGCTTCTTTTCAATTCTAGACTTCGTCTCTTCCCGGGCAAACTCAAGTCCAAGTGGAGTGGCCCGTTTGAAGTGGTGTTGGTTACACCCTTTGGTGCTCTTGATCTCAAAAACAAAAATGGGGAGATTTTTCGTGTGAATGGGCACCGGATCAAGCATTATATTGGTAAATTTGATAATAGCCATGTGGTGGCTTTGCTGAAATTCCTTTGAACATGGTAACTTGTGTCGTGCCGCGACGTTAAATCAGGCGCTCTTGGGAGGCAACCCAAGCGTATTTATTTTCTTTCTTTTTTGTTTCTGGTAGGATAGATTTTTTATGAACTAACCAGTTGTGAAGATGTTGCAGGACTTGGTGGATGCAGTGTAAGTGAAAATTTGGAAACTGGGCAAAGTAACAGATTTTCGCTGCAGCGGTCAAAAATCCGCTGTCAGCGGTGACCAAGCACTGCTGCGGAAAATAACCGCTGACAGCGGTCCATTTGGTCCCAAAAATAAGATCTCTGAATCTCCACTCCGCTGCAGCGTTTACTATTTCACTGTCGCGGAGTGCACTTCGCTATGTCGATGGAATTCCGCTGTAGCGGTGAAGGTGAAAATTAAGCAGGTTTGAAAGATCAAAAGCGCGGTCAGCGGTAAAAATCCACTGGCGCGCTAGGTAGTTTGGTCGTGGGTCCCAGCTATTTAGTATATATACTAAGGGACCCTCACTTTTTACCCTTTTCACCCATTTGCTACCAAACCCTACCTAGTTACTGTGCATTCACTCCTTCACTGCTCATCTAGGATTTTTAATTTCATCTCTCATCTACCTTCAATTACTGGAATGTTTCATATTTTAATTCTCTTTAGTTGATTAATTTTCTTAGTTTTTAGGTCATTTTATTTTCTTTTTGTATAAAGTTAATACAACCCTAGTCATTAAAAATTGAATTGTTAGTGCGTGTTACAATGCTGGGTAATTCTTTCTGGGCTCTGATGTGGGTAAAAGGGTGACTCATATGTCCATTTACATGAAAATTTTCCAAATTTTGATAAACCCTAACCTAAGTACTGTTGATAGCCACTTTTTCCTCAAATCATTTTCAAACTTGCATATAAGCTTTCAAAATCACTATTTAAAATAATAAGCATTTTTCCCTATTTTTCCTATTTTATTAAATTATTCGCATGTTTATTCAATATTTCATATTTTAATAATTATTCATAAACTATGCTATAAATAATTTCAAAATGTTTCCATCTCAGTATATCGTTTATAATCATTTTCTAGCTGTTAAAATTCAATTATTTCACAAATTAGCCAATTGGGTGCCATTTAATTTCAATGGCAACAATTTTACAATCATAGCCCAATTGAACATTTTGTACTATTTTTATTCAAAACTTACATATTCTTTGCACTTAATATTAGTTAATTACTGTGATTTTACCTATTTTTACTCAATTTCGCTTTATACAATTATTAGATATTTTTTTTATTAATTAATTATATTTTTGTGGGTATTTAACTAGTAGCCATTTTTATTTTTAAATCTAGCCACATTTAAACCCCAAAATACCCAAACCAATTAACCCATAAACCCAGCCCAATTTTCAATCCATACCCGGCCCAATCCCTAATTAAATCTGAGCCGTTGATCAAATAAGATCAATGGCCCAAATCCCCCCTTTCCTAAAATATCTCCCACCTACCCCCCCTCTCCGCCTCATTTCAGACTCTTCACTCTCTCTCTTTNCTAGAACCTTATGGTTCTTTGTCGTCTCCGATGGCTCCTAGCTTGCCTCCGGCCACCTCCAGCCTCTCCCCTTTCGACCACCAGCCACCCTGGCGCCTCCTTGCTCCGGCTTACTTTACCTCTTAGACCGCCATGGGTCTCTATCATACCCAACGGCTACTGGAGCTCTGCCTGGGTTGAGTCCGGCCTTTCTCCGATGGGTTTTAACGCTGCCATGCCTTCCTCACCACCATCCATGAATTTCACGGCAGGTTCTCCTGTTCTTACTCTGGTTCTTACGAAACCCTAATTTTTGACTTTAACCTCTGTTATCCTTAACGATTTTAAACTTGTTTCTTTATGTTTTACACTATTCTCAACTCGCTCTTTAAGATTCATCAAGTTTAAAACATTTTGAGTATTTTAGTTAGGGTTTTGTCACGACCCAATTTCGGAGTCGTGATGACGCTTGTCGTGGAACCAGGCCAGCCACCTAACTATAACAATTCTAGGTTCGATTATTGGAGAAAATGCTCCTTTTTAATAAATTCGAGGTCAATAATAATAGTAAATCAGAAATTGGAAACAATTTATGGAAAACAAAACTCAAATCATACAATCCCGGATCCGGTGTCACGCAGTCACGAGCTACTAATTCATAAACAAGCCCCAAAAGAAATGACCAACATAGTCTGAAAGTAAATACGACAGGAAGAAAGGAAAGAGATGACGAGGTCACGGTCGCCAGCTGCTACCTCGTCAACTCCGATGAAATTGTTGTGACTCACAGACCAGAGCTGGATCTCAATGTACCTGGATCTGCACACAAGGTGCAGGGTATAACGTGAGTACACCAACTCAATAAGTAACGAAAACAACCTATGGGCTGAGAGGTAGTGACGGACCAAACCTCCCTAATCATGCACAACAATAAATAACTTGAACACGACAATAAAATATTGGAAATAAACATGATGCACCAACTATAACTGTAACCTCGCATAAGTTCATATAGAATAAAAATGTCACGAACATGGCATGTAAACTCTCATCAGATAGTCCCCTCGGTACTGGAATTGGCCATCAAGCCCAGGGAAAGTCCATCCCGGAATATACATAACACAGTGACGTAGTCACTCAGTACCGGAGAAGAAGAAGGCCAGTCCAGCCCCCCGGAGAAGATCCATCTACGGAACATAACACTCGAACAATATCCGTATCCAGGGAAGATCCATCCCCCAATATACCATATAGCTTCAGACAATATCCATGCCCAGGGAAGATCCATCCCTCAATATACCATATAGCTTCGGACAAGATCCATGCCCAGGGAAGATCCATCCCTCATTATCTGTGCGCTCACTGGGGGTGTAAAGACTCCGGAGGGGCTCCTATAAGCCCAAGCGCTATATCAAGCCAACGAAGGCATGATTCAAGAATCGCTGCGGTGTGCAGTCCGATCTCATAACTGTCTCACAATCCGGCCCTAGGCCTTGTTCAGTCAATACTTTTTAGTCTCACTCACAATGCTCTCAAGGCATGAAAATCAGCCCAAACAAGAATAAGATAGAAATAACTAACAATTATCGAGACTGAGCATGAAAACATGTACCATGACAGGACTGAACATATGCAAGTAATAATCACAGCTAGAGACAGTAATAACTGACCATTCCGGTCTCAACATATTGGTGTGAAACCTTGGCCATTATGCTTATCATGATTCCTACTAGGTTCAAGGGATTTATAACCCTTACAGTACGAGTATCAGTGTGAAACAACTATTAGACAGCGCCCTGGGGTGAGCCAGGCCACAAATATTCGGTGTACACCCATATTCCCGTCACTTGGCTAGTGCGTCACCTTAATCAACAATAATTACCAGATAACTTGGGGTTTCGAACCCTCAGTTCCAAGGTTGAAGATGTTACTTACCTCAAAACCGGCTAAAAGACTACTCCGCAGTGCCCTTACCTCGAATTTTGGCCTTCGAGCGCTCCAAATCTATCAACAATCAAATGTACATCATTACAATGTGCTAAGGAGTGAATCCCAATCAAAAATTACCAAAAAAAACACTAAATATTTCGAAATTTGTCAAAAACCCGGCCCTCGGGCCCACGCCTCGGAACTCGATAAAATTTACACCCCAAGAACCCTCGTCTTTCCCTGAGTCCATACATACCAAGAACACTGAAATCGGAGCCCAAATGGTCCCTCAAATCCCCATTTTTTACTCTCTTAAACCCATGCCCTAACTACCCCCTTTTCCACTGATTTTCCAAAACAATCCACCATAAACCCGACCTTTAATCGTATATTAACGAGTTTAGAGTCCAAGAATCTTACCTCTTCGAAGAACTAGTGAATTCCCTCTTCAAAACCCTTCAAAAAGTCTCAAACCCGTATGAAATAATGTGGAAGAAGACCAAAATTCGCGAAGGAGGGCTTTTAAACTTTCTGCCCAGGCCTCATCGCACCTGCGACCTCTTCATCGCACCTGCGGCATCGCAGGTGTGACATTTCCACCGCACTTGTGGTTTTCACTTAAAACTCCAGACCTCGCACCTGCGACACATCCTCCGCACCTGCGACCAAACCATCGCACCTGTGGACTTTCCACCTGCCTAGTCAACTCTCTGCACCTGCGAGCCCTTATCCGCCCCTAAGGGTCCGCACCTGCGACCCAACTTCCGCAGGTGCGGAAACATCAGTAGCAGCAACTTCAGCTGCAATTTCTTAAGCTCAACTCTCCGTTCAACACCCGAAATCAATCACGAGCCCCTCGGGACTCCAACCAAACATACCAACACACCATATATTATTATTGAAACTTAGTCGAGCCTTTAAAACACCAAAAACAACATCAAAAATCCAAAAACCCATCGAATTCAAGCCTATGAACATTGAAATTCCTAAATTCCGCCAACGATGCCGAAACTACCCAAACCAACTCCGATTAATCTAAAAATTTGTAGACACATCCAAAATGACATAACGAACCTGTTCCAACTATCAGATTTTTATTCCGAACCCGATAGCCTATTTTCCACTACCGACCGGAAATCGCCAAAAACTAAATTTTGCCGATTCAAGCCTAATTCTACACCGGACATCACAAAAATATTCCGAACACACTCCTAAGTCCCAATTCACCTAACAAAGCTACTCGAGCCATACAATCCGCATTCCGGGTTCGTTTACCAATAAGTCAACTCTTAGTTGACTTTTCCCATTTTGAGGCTATTTTTAAAGGCTAATTGACTGAACTCTCACTACAACCATTCGATTTCAAGCCTATAAACTCTAATACATCAAATAGAGTATAACCAATCTATAATAAGTCAATAACAACAATTTTAAATGCAGGTTTTACATAACGACGGATCGGGTCGTTACATTCTCCCCCTCTCAAACAAAAGTTCGTCCTCGAACGAGTCTAGAAACATACCTGGAGTCTCAAACAAATGAGGATACTTGCTCTGTATTTCCCGCTCGGTCTCCCAAGTAGCTTCCTCCACTGGCTGACCTCTCCACTGCACCTTTACTGATGCTATATCCTTGGACCTCAACTTTCTGACCTCACGAGCTAAAATAGCTACTGGCTCAACCTCGTATGACATATCACCCTCAAGCTGAACTGTGCTGAAGTCTAACACATGAGACGGATCACCAACATATTTTCTGAGCATCGACACATGAAACACCGGATGAACACCCGACAAGCTGGGTGGCAAAGCAAGTCTATAAGCCACCTCTCCTACCTTCTGAAGCACCTCAAAAGGACCAATAAACCGAGGACTCAGCTTTCCTCTCTTTCCGAACCTCATAACACCCTTCATGGGTGACACTTTTAGCAGTACCTTCTCACCTTCCATAAATGACACATCCCGAACCTTCCGGTCCGCATAACTCTTCTGTCTAGACTGCGCCGTGCGAAGTCGCTCCTGAATAAACTTCACCTTCTCCAACGCATCCTGAATCAAATATGTGCCTAATAACTTAGCCTTACCAGGCTCGAACCAGCCAACCGGAGATCTACACCTCCTCCCATATAAAGCTTCATACGGGGCAATCTGAATACTGGACTGATAGTTGTTATAATTCTACTAATGGTAGAAACTGATCCCATGAACCACCAAAATCAATCACATAAGCTCGTAACATATCCTCCAATATCTGAATAGTCCGTTCCGACTGCCCGTCGGTCTGAGGGTGAAATGCGGTGCTCAACTCTACATCAGTACCCATACCTTTCTGTACGGCCCTCCAAAACTGAGATGTGAACTGAATACCTCTGTCAGAAATAATAGAAACTGGAACTCCATGCAACCGTACAATCTCCTTAATGTAGATACTAGCTAACCGATCTGAAGTATAAGTAGTACTGACAGGTATGAAATGCGCAGACTTGGTCAGTCTATCCACAATGACCCAAATAGCATCCAATCCCTTCGAAGTCTGCAGGAGCCCAACTACAAAGTCCATGGTGATCTTCTTCCACTTCCACTCTGGAATGACTAACTCCTGAAGTAACCCACCTAGCCTCTGGTGCTCATACTTGACCTGCTGACAGTTGAGGCACCATGCTACATACTCCACAATATCTCTCTTCATCCGCCTCCACCAATACTGCTGTCTCTGGTCCTGGTACATCTTCGCGGCACCTGGATGGATGGAATACCGCGAGCTATGGGACTCTGCCAATATCAACTCTCGAAGACAATCTACATCAGGTACACAAATACGACCCTACATCCTTATAAACCCGTCATCATCAATAGTCACATCTCTGGCATCACCTCGACGGACCTTGTCCTGAAGAACCAACAAATGACGGTCATCATACTGACGTGCACTAATCTGATCGTATAAAGAAGACCGAGAAGCCATGCTGGCTAACACCTATGGAGGCTCTGAAAAATCCAATCTCATCAACTGCCCTGCTAAGGCTTGAACATCTCGTGCCAAGGGTCGCTCTTCTGCTGCAAGATAAGCTAAACTCCCCAAACTCCCTGCTCGGCGACTCAGAGCATCGACTACTACATTGGCCTTCCCCGGGTGGTACAGAATAGTGATGTCATAATCCTTAAGAAGCTCCAACCACCTCCTCTGGCGCAAATTCAGGTCCTTCTGCCTCAGCAGATACTGCAAACTGCGATGGTCGGTATAAATGTCACACTGAACCCCGTACAAATAATGACGCCAGATCTTTAAGGCGTGAACAATAGCAGCTAGCTCAAGATCGTGCACTGGATAATTCTTCTCGTGCACCTTCAACTGTCTGGATGCGTAGGCAATCACCCTATCATCCTGCATCAAAACTGCTCCTAAGCCGACTCTAGAAGCATCATAGTAGACTGTATAAGAACCTGAACCAGTAGGCAAGACTAATGCCGGAGCTGTGGTCAATGCTGACTTGAGCTTTTGAAAGCTCTCCTCACACTCATCGGACCATCTGAATGGAGCCCCCTTCTGGGTCAATCTGGTCAGTGGTGAAGCAATAGAGGAGAATCCCTCCATAAAGCGACGGTAATAACCCGCCAAGCCAAGAAAACTCCTAATCTCTGTAGCTGAGGACGGTCTGGGCCAACTCTGTACCGCCTCTATCTTCTCTGGGTCCACCTGAATACCCTCACTAGACACCGAACTAAGCCAGAACTCACATTTGGAGAACTTTGCATAAAGCTTCTCCTCTCTCAACCTCTGCAACACAACCCGTAAATGCTGAGCGTGCTCCTCCTGGCTACGAGAATACACCAGGATGTCGTCAATGAACACAATAACGAATGAATCAAGGTAAGGCTGAAACACGCTGTTCATCAAGTGCATGAACGCGGCTGGGGCATTGGTCAGTCCAAAAGACATAACCAAAAACTCTTAGTGACCGTATCTGGTCCTGAAAGCAGTCTTCAGAATGTCAGAATCTCGAATCTTCAACTGGTGGTACCCAGACCTCAAATCAATCTTGGAGAACACCTTGGCTCCCTGAAGATGATCAAATAAGGCATCAATGTGAGGCAAAGGATACCGGTTCTTCACCGTAACATTATTCAACTGTCTATAGTCAATACATATGCACATCGAGCCATCCTTCTTTTTCACGAACAACACCGGCGCACCCCACGGCGATACACTAGGCCGAATGAACCCCTTATCTAAGAGTTCCTGAAGCTGCTCCTTTAATTCCTTTAACTCTGCTGGTGCCATACGGTAAGGTGGAATATAGATAGGATGAGTATCTGGCACAAGGTCAATACCAAAATCAATATCCCTGTCAGGTGGCATGCCTGGCAGGTCTGTAGGAAATACATCTGGAAAATCATGGACTACGGGAACAGAATCAACAGATGGAGTCTCACTACTAACATCCCTCACAAACGCAAGATAAGATTCACACCCTTTCTCAACCATACGCTGAGCCTTTANACTAGGCCGAATGAACCCCTTATCTAAGAGTTCCTGAAGCTGCTCCTTTAATTCCTTTAACTCTGCTGGTGCCATACGGTAAGGTGGAATATAGATAGGATGAGTATCTGGCACAAGGTCAATACCAAAATCAATATCCCTGTCAGGTGGCATGCCTGGCAGGTCTGTAGGAAATACATCTGGAAAATCATGGACTACGGGAACAGAATCAACAGATGGAGTCTCACTACTAACATCCCTCACAAACGCAAGATAAGATTCACACCCTTTCTCAATCATACGCTGAGCCTTCAGGTAGGAAATCACCCTACTATGCACATACTCCACCGAACCTCTCCACTCAATCCTCGAAAATCTCGGCATTGCTAAGGTCACGGTCTTGGCGTGACAGTCAAGAACAGCATGGCACGGAGATAGCCAATCCATTCCCAATATCACATCAAAATCAACCATTCTAAGCAATAATAAGTCTTCCCGGGTCTCCAAACCCCCAATAGATATAACACAATATCGCTACACCCGGTCCACCATAACAGTATCCCCCACCGGAGTCGACACATGAACATGTGAAATCAAGGACTCACGGGGCATATCCAAGGAATGCGCAAAATATGATGAAATATACGAATACGTAGAACTAGGATCAAACAATACCGAAGCATCTCGGTGACATACGGAAATAATACCTTTAATCATTGCACCCGAACATATGGCATCTGGTCTGGCAAGAAGTGCATAGAAATGGGCATGTCCTCCACCCGATCGACCTTCCCCTCTAGGGTGTCCTCTAACTACCTGACCCCCACCCCTGGCTGCTTGAGCGGGTGGTGTAGAGACTGGTGCTGAAACTGGAGGCTGGCCCCTCTGCTGATACGAACCACCAGAAAGACAGGGACAAAACCTCTTAATATGACCTGGATCCCCACACTCGAAGCAACCCCTCTCAGCAAATGATGGTGGGGACTGAAGGGAACCCCTGGAACTAGAGTAGTTGCTAGAAGAGCCATGTGCTGAAGAACCCTGAACTGATGGTGGTCGGGATGAGCTCTGGGCTGGAAGTGCACTGAATGATGAACGACCCGGATGAGAACTACGGGGACCGTGTCTTGATGAAGTACCGGTGTAAACTGGACGAGCTGGCTGAGGAGGTCTGAATGGACGACCTCTGCTATACTGAGACTGACCTCCCGAGTGACCACCACCATAACTTCTAGATCCTCGAGGCCTCTCGAACTCCCTCTCAACATGCTCCTGGAGGCGCACTGACTCAATCTCCTGGCTATGTCAACTACCTCCTCAAAAGAAACCCCGGATACCCTCTCCTTGGTCAGAAAGGTCCGTAACTGATAAGTAAGGCCATAAAAAAATCTCCTGATCCTCTCTCTGTCTGTAGGAACTAGCCAGATGGCATGACGGGCTAATTCAGAGAACCTCATCTCATACTGCGTCACGGTCATGTCTCCCTGACTCAACTGCTCGAACTCCCTGCGCAGCTCCTCCCTGCGAGACTGTGGTATATACTTCTCCAAAAAGAGAATGGAGAACTGGTTCCATGTAAGGGGCGCTGCATCAGCGGGTCTACGCCTCTCATAGGCCTCCCACCAAGCAAGTGCAACTCCTGAGAACTGGAAAGTAGTAAATGGAACTCCACTGGCCTCTAGTATCCCTGCTGTGCGTAGTATCCTCTGGCACTTGTCCAAGAAGGACTGGGCATCCTCACCCTCTGCACCACTAAAAGTCGGAGGCTGGAGTCTACTGAACCTCTCCAACCTACGCTGCTCATCATTAGCTAAAGCTGGGACCACATAATCCTGTACCGGAGCAATAGGCTGCACTGGAACTGCCCCAGGTGTCTGAAGTCCCTGGGTGACCTGATCAGGTGTCCGGGCAGCTGGAGTCTGAATGCCTCCCCCGGCCTGAGAAGTAGTAGCAGTAGTGGACATCGCAACGGCCTGTGCCAAACTGGTGCACACCGTCAAAATCTGAGCTAGGGTCTCCTGAAGACCCGGAATCACTATGGGCACTGCTGGTGCCTGAGCCTGCCCCGCTGGAATCTCGGCTCCGGGGACCTGATCCTGAGCAACGGGAGGGTCCACAAGTGCTGCCCCGGCTACTGTGCGGGCTGCACCCCTCCCTCTGCCCCGGCCCCGGCCATGGCCTCGGCCTCTAGCTGGTCCTGCTGGTGTCTGATCACCACTACCGGTAGCACGAGTCCTCACCATCTGTGAGAGAATGAAGACAACAGAAGTTTAGTTCCCGAGTTCAACAGAGTCGCACGACAGAATTCAAAGATGTGGAATTTTCCTAAGGGTTCTGTAGCCTCTCGAAGATAAGTACAGACGTCTCCGTACCGATCCGCAAGACTCTACTAAACCTGCTCATGACTGGTGAGACCTATTCAACCTAGGGCTCTGATACCAACTTGTCACGACCCAATTTCGGAGTCGTGATGGCGCCTGTCGTGGAACCAGGCAAGCCACCTAACTATAACAATTCTAGGTTCGATTATTGGAGAAAATGCTCCTTTTTAATAAATTCGAGGTCAATAATAATAGTAAATCAGAAATTGGAAACAATTTGTGGAAAACAAAACTCAAATCCTACAATCCCGGATCCGGTGTCACGCAGTCATGAGCTATTAATTCATAAACAAGCTCCAAAAGAAATAACCAACATAGTCTGAAAGTAAATACGACAGGAAGAAAGGAATGAGATGACGAGGTCACGGCCGCCAGCTGCTACCTCGTCAACTCCGATGAAATTGCTGTGACTCACAGACTAGAGCTGGATCTCAATGTACCTGGATCTGCACACAAGGTGCAGGGTAACGTGAGTACACCAACTCAATAAGTAACGAAAACAACCTATGGGCTGAGAGGTAGTAACGGACCAAACCTCCGTAATCATGCACAACAATAAATAACTTGAACACGACAATAAAATATTAGAAATAAACATGATGCACCAACTATAACTGTAACCTCGCATAAGTTCATATATAATAAAAATGTCACGAACATGCATGTAAACTCCCATCAGATAGTCCCCTCGGTACTGGAATTGGCCATCAAGCCCAGGGAAAGTCCATCCCGGAATATACATAACACAGTGACGTAGTCACTCAGTACCGGAGAAGAAGAAGGCCAGTCCAGCCCCCCGGAGAAGATCCATCTCCGGAACATAACACTCGAACAAGATCCGTATCCACGGAAGATCCATCCCTCAATATACCATATAGCTTCGGACAAGATCCATGCCCAGGGAAGATCCATCCCTCATTATCTGTGCGCTTACTGGGGGTGTAAAGACTCCGGAGGGGCTCCTATAAGCCCAAGTGCTATATCAAGCCATCGAAGGCATGATTCAAGAATCGCTGCGGTGTGTAGTCCGATCTCATAACTGTCTCACACTCCGGCCCTAGGCCTTGTTCAGTCAATGCTTTTCAGTCTCACTCACAATGCTTTCAATGCATGAAAATCAGCCCAAACAAGAATAAGATAGAAATAACTAACAATTATCGAGACTGAGCATGAAAACATGTACCATGACAGGACTGAACACATGCAAGTAATAATCACATCTAGAGACAGTAATAACTGGCCATTCCGGTCTCAACATATTGGTGTGAAACCTTGGCCATTATGCTTATCATGATTCCTACTAGGTTCAAGGGATTTATAACCCTTACAGTATGAGTATCAGTGTGAAACAACTATTAGACAGCGCCCTGGGGTGAGCCAGGCCACAAATATTCGGTGTACGCCCATATGCCCGTCACTTGGCTAGTGCGTCACCTTAATCAACAACAATTACCAGATAACTTGGGGTTTCGAACCCTCAGTTCCAAGGTTGAAGACGTTACTTACCTCAAAACCGGCTAAAAGACTACTCTACAGTGCCCTTTCCTCAAATTTTGGCCTTCGAGCGCTCCAAATCTTTCAACAATCAAATGTACATCATTACAATGTGCTAAGGAGTGAATCCCAATCAAAATTTACCAAAAAAACACTAAATATTTCGAAATTTGTCAAAAACCCGGCCCTCGGGCCCACGCCTCGGAACTCGATAAAATTTACACCCCAAGAACCCTCGTCTTTTCCTGAGTCCATACATACCAAGAACACTGAAATCGGAGCCCAAATGGTCCCTCAAATCCCCATTTTTTACTCTCTTAAACCCAGGCCCTAACTACCCCCTTTTCCACTGATTTTCCAAAAAAATCCACCATAAATCCGACCTTTAATCGTATATTAACGAGTTTAGAGTCCAAGAATCTTACCTCTTCGAAGAACTAGTGAATTCACTCTCCAAAACCCTTCAAAAAGTCTCAAACCCGTATGAAATAATGTGGAAGAAGACCAAAATTCGCGAATGAGGGCTTTTAAACTTTCTGCCCAGGCCTCATCGCACCTGCGGCTTCGCAGGTGCGTCATTTCCACCACACCTGCGGTTTTTACTTAAAACTCCAGACCTCGCACCTGCGACACATCCTCCGCACCTGCGACCTCGCAGGTGCGACCAAACCATCGCACCTGCGGACTTTCCACCTGCCCAGTCAACGCTCCGCACCTGCGAGCCCTTATCTGCCCCTACGGGTCCCCACCTGCGACCCAACTTCTCGCAGGTGTGGAAACATCAGTAGCAGCAGCTTCGGCTGCAATTTCTTAAGCTCAACTCTCCGTTCAACACCCGAAATCAATCCCGAGCCCCTCGGGACTCCAACTAAACATACCAACACACCATATATGATTATTGAAACTTAGTCGAGCCTTTAAAACACCAAAAACAACAGCAAACCTCCAAAAACCCATCGAATTCAAGCCTATGAACATTGAAATTCCTAAATTTCGCCAACGATGCCGAAACTACCCAAACCAACTTCGATTAATCTGAAAATTTGCAGACACGTCCAAAATGACATAACGAACCTGTTCCAACTGTCAGAATTCCATTCCGACCCCGATAGCTTATTTTCCACTGCCGACCGGAAATCGCCAAAAGCTAACTTTCGCCGATTCAAGCCTAATTCTACACTGGACATCACAAAAACATTCCGAACACACTCCTAAGTCCCAATTCATCTAACGAACCAATCCGAGCCATAAAATCTTCATTCTAGGGTCGTTTACCAATAAGTCAACTCTTAGTTGACTTTTCCCATTTTGAGGCTATTTTTAAAGGCTAATTGACTGAACTCTCACTACAACTATTTGATTTCAAGCCTATCAACTCTAATACATCAAATACAGTATAACCAATCTATAATAAGTCAATAACAATAATTTTAAATGCAGGTTTTACATAACAACGGACCAGGTCGTTACAGGTTTTCTCTAAGTCTTTTCTATACTGGTTCAAGCCAATTTCACTTGAATGCTTGAGTTTTTTTCCTTGCATATTTACTGATTCCATGCTCTTATTGCTTTTAACATTGTTTTATGTTGAAAACCCTAATTTTCCTAGACCTCTACACGAGACTATGTGTGCTAGCACGACTGTTCATTTGAGTCTCTACGACTATGTTGTTTGAATGAATGTTACTAAGCTTCCTTAGCCTAGATTATGCTTGTGACTACTGGGGTTGCTCAGACTTGCATATTTAACCTGCCTACTGTGTCTAAGTACTCCTTCCTATTTATGTAGGTGTGACTCTTATGTGAAAATGCTAGGCTCCATACTTAAAAGTCTGATTGACAGACCCTACTTTTATTGCTTTCCCAAATTGATTGATTCGTCTGGGGTAATTTATTCTTACTTTTTGTTGCCTTAATTAACATATTCTGAGCCTTGGTTTTAATTGCTTGTTCTATTGCTTAGTAAACCTGTTTTCTTTGATTGAGTCTTGACTGATCTCTTACCCTGCCTATATGTGTTATCGTTTGAATTTGAATCCCTTGAATTAAGGGGATGATTGTATTGATTTCTTGTTTAGATAGATCCTAGTACCCTGTTACTTGACAGGCCTGGATTCCTTCCCTATTTAAACTTAGTACTAATTTTCCATTTACCATATATTGCTATGTGTCTTTACTATTTCTGAGTTTAAATCCCCTAATTTAAGGGAACCAGATATTTTCTTACACTGATTTGATTCTGTCCTCTTTTCACCATTGTCTTTTACTACCTACTTGCAACTATAAATACTCTATGACTTTCAATAACACACACATAGAGACTTGTGTTCTTCTCTCTTATCAGCACTACTTTAAGCTCTCTCTTGTACTTTTCTCTCTTCTTTTCTTTACTCTGCTATTGTTTGCTATTGACCGACTATAAGCCTAGGCCAATATTTTGCTCATACATGGCTCCTTCATTCTGTTTCTCTCTCTTGTTACTGGTATGTCCTGATCAATTTCCAAGGTTACGAACCAATGTGGCTAATACTATTTCAGTATGTTGTATTCCTAGTTGTTTTCTACCTATGCTTCTACTATTCTACATGCAATTGATGCCATGTTTTTCCTAATGATACTTGCCATGCTCAACTCTTTACCTGTTCACGATTAAGCCAATATTTGTTATGAGCTTTACCTATTCTTGTATACACCTGTTAGGCCATTTCTATTCTTGTTCAGTATCATGTGCGAACCATCCTATCCCTGGTTCCTTGAACCTTTTATCTGTCAATACTTGACTTGCATGCTCATATGACTGTTACTTGCTCTTAATTTCACCTATCACAATTGTCTTCTTTTACTGTCTCCTGTTACTGTCTAAACTTGGCCATTTTTTGGTCCCCTGAACCTCTTCAATTTTGTGTACTCATGCTTAAGTGAGTTTTCATAATGTCTCTGTATCTCTTGGTGTTATTATGTGATCTATTTCCCTTTTGTCCCGTTATCCTTGTGTGCAATCCTGTATTGCTAAACCGTTGATTAATGTTTCTGTTTATTTTTAAGTTAGTCTTTCAAAAATTAATTCTCCAGTTTTGAAAACTCTTTTCTTAAACTATGAACTTTCCTCTCTTCCCTGCACATTACACTACTCCTAGAAAATTAGGTCCTACCCCCTTCGTGTGAGCATTGCCTTGAGTACCTCTGAGTACTCATGGAACTTTGACACACAAGGCTGGTAATTCCACACTGCACTTTGTTAAAAATCCTGGCAATTTTCCTGGGTGCTGGTATTGGCCAGGGATCTATTGGGCCCTTTGGGAGCTTTGCCGCACCCAGGTCATTAAGGCTGTGAAACTCGAAAGGAGTGAGGCTGGGAGATTGGGCCTGGTTGAAGGCTCCCTATAGAATAACTTCTTATTTTCTTTTTTTGTCATTAATGTAATTTATTATTCAGGTTTGCAATAATTTGTAAACGAATAATTGGGGTTGGATAGTGAATTTGGGAGGGGTTATGCATGTTTAGCTTAGGATATGGGTAGAAAAACATGCCTATAGGACTTTACTTGTGCATTAGATAACTTGTATAGGACATGCATCTCATATGGTAGAAATCTTGTTTTAGGTCTTCTCACTTTCAGCATGTTATCATCCTCATTTCATAATCCTGATCAGTCGATAACAAGCATAATAAACTGTCATGAGGTCATTACTGCATTTACATCTTAGAAACCATGTGTTAGGAATTTCTATGTGCATTAGATATCCTGTTGTTTATGATCTTATACTTGTTTGAATCGCAAATCGTCAAAAAGCCTAATTAGCATGCTTAATCTAATAAGAAATGTGGTTAGCCTACTTGAAACATTTTCTACAAATATATTCTTTAAAATCAGAGTCACAAATACGCATGTTCACCTTTCGAAATAGTTAGGCAATGTATACGACGCCTAGGCAACTTTAGGCCGAATGCGATAAAATTAAACCAATTATGTTTATGGCTAATCAACCTCTTTAAACCTTTTGAAACCTGTTGCTCTCATTCTTGTTTTATCTCCCTGAGGTTCACTTTGTTTTACTAAAACTCTGGCTCTATTTTAAAACAGTCTTGAAATTATACATTTGTTTCCCTTAGGACTTTCTGAGTTTTACACTGTTATGCTTTAAACTACTGGGTTTTTCAAAGGTACTTCACTCCACTCAAAATCGTGCCATTTTGAATCCTTGCTCTGAATATCTAAAGCTACTGTATTTTGGTATCATTTATTATTTCTTTACTGTAATTATCTTTAACTACCATATATGTTAAGCTACTGTATTTTGGGTCATTCATCACTACTTTTACTTCAAAACCAGGCCCTAATAATTTTCGACTATGTTTCCTGAAAGCTTTAAATCATTGCACTTCTGAATTTTACCACTCCCCCCCTAGACAACTGCATTTTCTAAAAAAATAACTATTTCTCTGAATTATCCCTTTATTAAGTCTTTTCCAAATCAGACTCCTCTTGCAACTCACTGTTTTACCCAAAAACTCTTTTTTTTTTTAAAACTCCATCTCTGAGACTCTGAATGTGTTTGAGACGTGCCAATTATATGTTCATATGTGGAGGGATTTATGAGCCTTTATTTTCCCCCCCTATGCGTCACTTTATATATGAGGTCCTACTTGTTATGCATGTCGTCTAGTATTTTATCCTTTAAACCTAGGGGTCCATCCTAGTACTCACTTTGTAGGATTAGTAGTCCTCAATACCCTCCAGGACTTATAGAATGGGACGTGTAATGGCACACAATAAGCATTCGTAACCAACACACACATTTAAATAACCTTTACGGGGTGGGAACGGTATAATACAAATATGATGACCGGTGTGCTAATACCACGTGTAGCCGCCTCGTCGAGGTGTGACATACTGGGTATTGCATTGATGTGATCCGTATTACTTTAAACCTAGGACAGTTTCTTTTTTATGCTTTCTCCAAAACCTTTAAAGATTTTTATGCTTGTTTGAAATCCCCTCTTATATGAACCTTACTTGCTACTTGTTCACCGTCCAAATTAACAAAACTTATTGGCTGGGACCCACAATTGTGGATATTGAGGGGTGCCTAACACCTTCCCCTTGGGATAATTTCAAGCCCTTACCCAAAATCTGGTAACACAAACTAGTTCATGAGTTATCAACTCTAGGTGCCCTAACGCACCATAAAAATCGTTAGGTGGCGACTCTTCCTTAAACCCTTTCTTTTAAGGAGTTGTCCAAAATGTCATAAACCCGATCTCTCCGTACCTAACCCGTGCGATAGAAAAAGGGGGCGCGACAAGTACACTGTGCGCCCGACCTCCGCTGCAGCAGTTCAGAATTCCGTTGACAGCGGAGGTACAAACCATGATGTTTGCAATTTGAGAGTTCTGCTACAACAGTCTGGAATTCCGCTGTTAGCGGTCCTATGTAACGCTGTAGCGGTCATTAAAACGCGGTCAGCAGTTCCCAGTTTCAGAGAGTTCACTCTCAGATCATTTCAAATTCCGCTACAACGGCCAGATTTCCGCTATCAACAGTGGCCAAACGCTGCAGCGGTCCAAGAATCCGCGGTTCACGTTTCCTATATTAAGAGAAGGGGTAGTTTGAGTCCCTTGATTCCGCTACAGCGGTTTGGTCCTGAGTACACTGTCTCATTCTTTGCTTCTGCAATTTTAGTTGGTACCTAGGTACACTGTACTGACAATGTGTGTTACATGTTTGCAGAGTATGGTGAGATCTAGAGGTGGACCAGAAAAGCAACCCGGGAGGGGCGACCACCCTTCAAGGGGTCGGGGCAAAGAAAAGCAACAAAACCCACCGGGCCCGACATAAGCAGTTGGGAAGTCACAAAAGAGAAAAAGGACAAGCCCCTCAGAGTCGAAGTGCAGTGAATACTTGCCCTCGCGAGAAGCTTCGGAGGGTCAGAGTGAGGCAGCTCTAGCAGCTGCATTATCAAAGTCTAGGAGACTCATCAACGAGCCCACTAGCTCGGAGTCTTCTGAAGATCTCTCCAGTAATTCAGCCAAACCTCCTAAGGGCACAGCTATACCAGCCTAGTCAATAGCTCAATCAGTAGTCCCTCCGTCCATCAACCTCGAGAGTTCCGACGAGGGACCTGATGATGGAAGGGGTGGAGACACTCTAGCACAGGCTACCAGTCTCCTAAGGACCAAAGCTCCATCATCATGGGAGGACCGGTTTGTCTCTGAATCGGCCTACCATCAATTCAGATAAATGTGGCCTCGGAGATCTCTCATCCCGGAAAGGCCCTTCATCATCAAGGACCTCCTACCCTTCAATCCCAATGTGAAAAATCAGTTCTTAGAAAGAAAGGGGTGGGACTTTTTCAATACCCGGGTGGTTGATGAAAATGAGTATGTGGTGAAGGACTTCTACACCAATGTGTCATTCACAAAAAAGGGCACATACCTCACTGAAGTTCGCAACCTGAAAATCCTATACAATGGAAGTGCTTTCAATGCTTATGCGGGTTTCAGGAGGGTTGATGAGACTCGGTATTTGGAGAAGGTTAATCAGAAAGATTTGGCTCGCCCGTGGTTGGCTTCCGTCATTGCTGCTCCAGGGACTACACCGGATTGGTTGGTTGCAGGCACCCCCATAAAGAGGAGTACATTGAGTTTTGAGGCCCGGGGATGGCCACATTTGTATGCAGCAGAATAGACCCCATTCTACATGATAGTGATATGCCCCTTTCCAGGGCGGTGATAGTAGGGGAAATTATGGACAACATTTCGATTAACGTCGGGAACATCATATGTAGAGTAATAGAGCGGGTTGTGAAGAGGAATGAAGCCTCTTATCCTTTCCCCCATTTCCTGACTATGTATTTTCGAGACAACAAGATTGAGGGGAGGGATTTTGATACATTTATGCAGCCACGAACAACTTTATCTTGGTATCATTTGAAGGGGACAGACAACCCCAAGCAAAGAGGGAAAGCCTCCACCTCTGCAGCCCCTGGTACTTCCATAACCACAGAGCCTTCCACTGCTGCTGAAGGCTCCGTTCCTTCTGAGGAGCCCACTACTGCTATTGTCACTGATCCTCCATCAGACCCTGCTGTACCCATACCAGTCTCAGTTCCATCATCATCCACCTATCCTCAGATAGATCTGAAGGTGTCCTAGACTCTAGTTGGTATCACCAACTGGCTACAGGTAGCTTCATCTTGACTTTATGATCTTTCATATACAATTGCAACTCACTCAGCTCCGGCGACCATTGCATTGCCTCCGTCTCTGAAGGACACATTGAAGAGCGTGGTGGACAACCAGAAGAAAATCTTGGAGACAACTGAGAAACAACAAGAGGAGATCGATTATTTGGGAAAATATGTGAAGAAAATGAAAAATGCCCAGGATGCTTCAAACAAGGTGCAGAAGAAGATGCATGAAACTCAGGAAGCTTTGGTGAAGGAGACGGCCAAGGTTGCTGCTGCGGGGGACATCCCCCTTGATCTTTTGCTAGGAGAGTCCGGACCCACTGACCCGGCTGTGGATGAGGAAAACCTTCCACCGGATCCAGTTCTTAGAGGTTCCATTCCCCAGACGGAGGACATGGAGATTTAGCTAGAGGAGCCCGAGGGCCAGACTTCCATACAAGCACAGGACCCTCCTATCACCACTGGCGCAACACCTTCTTCATCTGCCCCTGTTGACCCTTCTCCTATGCAGCCTGAGACACCTTAGGGAGTTCCTTCTTACTCTCTCTCTCACCCCTATCCCCTGTTCTATATTTTGGTTTGATAGCATTGAGGACAATGCTAGTTTTATTGGAGGGATTGGCCTCCACTTGTTGGTAGTTAAAGACAATTTGATGATTTTTGGGTTGTAATAACTGTTAGTACTCTTTTTCTTTCTCTTATTTACATTTCCGTACTTTTCATTTTGGTATGTATATATTCAGATCCTCCTTCTTATCATATGTATATATTCGTCCCCTATTGTAAATATTCATTTTGGTTTTTCGTATTTTCTACTTTATAACTTCTTTAGCTTTTTCCATTTATAGGCTAACTTCTTATCTTATTTACTAGCTTCTTTTTTATTTTTTGAACTTCTTCTTTTTCCTTCTTGCACTTTCAATAAGCCCCTAGTTTTATTAAGGCCACAGTTCTTTTCAAGGGTGGAAATTGTGCGAACCGAGTGTCTCTTCCCTACGACGGACGGTGTGACGACCTTCTTAAGGGATTGAGTCAGTTTTTCGCTTTTCTTTTTGTTTTTGTTCTTGTTTTATTTTATTTCAGTGGTAGTGAATAAATGTGATTCAAATAGAGCTTCACTTGGCACCAACAGATCTACCATTGACCTTATGGTTAAAGACAGATTATGAATGAGGCTAGATCTAGTTGTGACCTTTAAAGTCTTGAGTTGACTGAAACTGTCGTCAGGTGGTGTTCATGGCCATATTTGAGTTTCAATTTGAACCAAGATTGTTGTGGGCCCTCGACTCGATACTCTTTAGAAATACTAAGGCTTGTGAGGTGAGGTTTGACATTACATAACCCGAGTGCCGTGCCTAAAAGTCTAGAACTTGTCCCGAGTGTTTGTCTAGGTGAAATCTTGAGTGAGTTCGACTTGTGAGATGATCATAGGCCTTCCTTGATTCCCTAGTGAAATTGAAGGACCTTTTTAGCCTACCTTGACAAGACCCCTAGTCAACCCCTTTGATCCTGAGCCTACTTGTTCAAAAACCATGTTTTTAGCCTTCATCCATTCTCTAATTACCCTCTCTTGGCACCCATTCTTTCCTTGAGCACTCTTGATGAAGAATAGGCAAAAATAATAAGTTTGGGGGAGAGATGAGGAAATGAATAGTGATGAAAGGCTTGGTTATAAAAAAATGGGCCAAAGAAAAGGTTGAAAATCATAATGAACCAAAAAAAAGGGGAAAGAAAAAAGGGTGAAAGAAAAAGCAAAAGTTTGAAAAGAGGTTGAAATGATGAAAAAGAAAGAAAAAGGGAAGAAAATGAGCCCAAAGTAAAAGAAAGAGTGACTACGAGTCTCTCTAAATTCCCCAAGAAAAATTTGTGACTCAAAGAGTCAAGAGTGTCATGTGCAAAAATGTGAACAATTGGAGTGCATAAGGGAAGATGTTCTACCAAAGTTCATTGTGACCAAATTCGATCCAAAACGCCCCCATTACAACCCAACAAAGCCCTATAGGATCTCAAGTTGAGTGAGCTTACGTTAGTGGTGATTTACACGAGGGGCAAGCCTATGGTACGAAAGGCCGGACTTGAGGCATTCTTTTTAGAGAAAAGAGAGCACCCCATAATAAACCCAATTTTGAGAGACATTCTTTATGGTGAGGTGAGCCTAAGGAGAGTAGAGGAGGAAGAGTTTGGGATCCATAATGATTGAGGTAAAAGAGAAAAGCTATATGACGACCTTAGTCAACTCTTAAAGCTTTGGTGTCACATTAGATTTAGTGAGCTAGAAAATCATTGCATAAGTTTGTCAATAATTCATTTGTGTTGAGGATAGTCGTTAGTCCCAATTGAAGATTGATGAACCACATCTTAATGGATGAAATACTTTATCTTTTCTTGTTACGGAGGTGGGAGTTATTTTGTTTGCTTGAGGACAAGCAAAGCCTTAAGTTTGGGGGAGTTGATAACTAGTGATTTGTACTACTATTTACTCCCATTTTCTTAGGTTTTTCAGGCAACAATTGGCTTAATTAACCCCACATTTTGATGCAAATGATTTGAATTGTAGTAACTGAGTTGATTTGTAAATATTTATCCAAAAGACCTCAGAAAGAAGCAGAACTTGCAAAATCCCATAACCCAGCTAAACCGCTACAGCGCCCATTTTTCCGCTGCATTGTTTGTGCCTTCGCTGTAGCGGGTTTCTCTTTGCTTCCACACTGAAAACTTCAGAGAGCTATTTTCCAAGGCTATCCAAAGCGCGATTCCCGCTACTTTTTCACTGCAGCGGTTCACTAACCGTTGCAGCGCCCATTTATCTGCTGGACGCGGTTGTTAAGATCCAGAGAGTTAGCAGCAGAGGAAGTTCAAGATTCCGCGGTCAATGTACTTATTCCGCTGCCGCGCTCCAGCCACCGATGCAGCGTTGTATTTGTCTGCTGGGCGCAAAAAGGGAGATTCAGAAAGTTATAAAGCTCAAGACTGCTGCAGCGGTCATTAATCCGTTGCAGCGGAAGTCTCTTCGCCCCAGCGCTCAGAATTACGCTGGGAGCGGATTCTCCATAGGGGCATTTTTGTCCAGTATTTTCGGCCATGTATAAATAGATTTTTTCTTCATTTTTAGGGCATCAGCCGTTTGTAGAACACGTGAACAGTACTTTTTAGATATTTTGAGTAATTATAGCTTAGCTTTAGCCATAGTTCTTCAATTATCATCTTGTAATTTACAATTATGAGCTTTAATTCATCGTCTACTTGTGTTTCTTCTTCAAATATGAGTAGCTAGACCCTTAAGCTAGGGTTGTAACCCAACACTAGTGTGGGTACTTAATGGATTTTCAATTTTAGAGTGATTATGTGTATGGGTGTTTGGTATTTAGCTTGATTTGTGCATAAATCTCAGATTTAGTGGTTGCAAACACTATTTCAAGCCTCAATGACTAGGGGCACTCTTGAGAAAGATGACCCAAGTCTAGGTAATTAAGCTAACAAAATATTGGGCTGAGCCCAAGAGGTTGATAGCCCCAATAAAAGGGTGGATGCTAGAGATATCTACACTCGATTTGAGCCAATTCGTGTGATTCAATGAGAACACCCAATTGTGCTTGAGAAGGCCAAGTTGGGCAAAGTCACCCATATTACCGAGAGGTAGTGGTGAGCAACTTTACATGAGGTTATGCTTTTCACCCACCATTCACATTGTCATTCTCGATTGTAGACCCGTTAGTCACTCACCTAGGGTCGAAGTCATAGCCCTAGTCCCTTTATCAACTAAGAAAACCTACAAAAAGATATTAGTTACCTAGTTCATAGTTCAATTAGATTAAATCATAGTATAATTACAACAACCTTATTATGAGAAGTGTAATTAAGAGCATGACACGCCATTAGAACACTTAGACACTCAACTCCAACATATATAGCTCCCTGTGGAAATCGATCCCGACCCTTCGGGTAAAAGCTGCATTGAGCCCCATACTTGCTACTCTTTAGTGGTATAGGCGGGAGCCGGTCATATATCTGCCGACGTTCGCAGATCCCGAGAGTCTTCTCTTATTTTAAATACGCTATTTTATTATATTCAGAACAATTATACTATTTCTTTTAGTCCAGTCTTTGTAGTATTCTTTAGTAGTTCGTGAATTGTGACACCAGATCCTGGGGTAGTTCTAGATCTATTTATATAATTAGCTCGTGGTTCGTTTTTATTTAATTATTTAGTATTTCATCTGTGAAATTATCTAAATTTAGTTTACTTTAAATTTATTTATTGATTCTTAATAAAATAATCAAAGAAAATTAGATACTCGAATTCTAACACTGGCTTGACTAGCAAGTCTGGTGTTAGGCGCCATCGCGATCCCTAAGGTTGGGAATTTGGGTCGTGACATTAATTCTTGTTTTAGTAGGATTATATTGGTAGTTCTAGTCAAACTAAGATTGTTAGTTGGTATCCCATTCTTACTAGAATTCTTTTTCTTATTTTAGGTTTTCTTAGCCTTATTCTATTCTAGTTTAATTAGGATTAGTTTTCCTTAACGTTATAAATTTTACTCATTGTAAGGCCTATTTAAAGAGTTCAATATGCTGAAAATAGAGAGGGGTGATTAGTTTTTCTAAGCTATTGCTTCGAAAACGTGATTTACTTTTTATTTTATTATTCTTCCTTTATTCAACGCTTCTTGCAATCTTGCGGGATTGAAGACGTGTGGGTAAGGTTTCTTTTCATATTATTTTTCTAACGAGAGTTTGAAGAATTCTTTCGCTAGTTTAAAAGGAATTTTCTCTAACTTTTTGCCTTTTCCTCATTAACAAAAAAAAAGAAAAAAGAAAATCATCATCATCATCATCATCATCATCATATTAGTACCTTACCTCTTTTCAGCACAGGGCACAAACACCCTCGTTGCATTTTTGGCTATAGCGCACAAATACGTTAGTGGCACTTTTAGGGTACAAACACCCTATCCTTTTTAGCACATGGAAAAAATACGCTAGCTGCTTCTTGACCCTATGGAACAAATACCATAGTGGCATTTTTAGGGCATAAATACCCTATCACTTTTTTAGGACAAACACCCTCGTTGCTTCTTGACCCTAGGGAACAAATAGCTTAGTGGCATTTTTAGGGCACAAACACCCTGTCCCTTTTTAGCACATGGAACAAACAACTTTGTCTCTTTTTGACCCTAGGACAAAATTACTTTAGCGACATTTTTACGGCACAAACATCTTATCCTTTTTAGCACAACTTTTCGTTGCATTTTGATCCTAGGGCACAAATGCCTTAGTGGCAATTTTTGGCACAAACACCACATCATTTTAGTACAAGGCACAAATACCCTCGCCGCTTTTTGATTCCGAGGAACAAATACCCTAGCGGTATTTTTAGGGCACAAACACCTTATCCGATTTTAGCACAGGGCACAAACACCCTCATCACCTATTACCCTTAGGGCCAAAACACCTTAGTTTGAATTTTTAGGGCACAAACACCCTATCTCTTTAAAGCATAGGGCCCAATTGTTTAAACAAAGAATTAGATTCTCTGCCAAAGCTATTTTAAGAAGAACATGGGTTTCTGTGTCACGCCCCAAATTTCCAACCTTAGGGATCGTGATGGCGTCTAACACCACACTTTCTAGGTAAGCCAATGTTAGAATTCGAGTAGCTAATTTCCTTCGGTTATCTTCTTAAGCATCAATAAATAAATCTAAAGTAAACTTAATTTAAATAATTTCCAAAGATAAAAATATAAACAATTGAATAAAAATGAACCACGAACTAATTATATAAATAGATCTAGAACTACCCAAGTGTTTGGTGTCACAATTCACGAACTACTAAAGAATACTACAAATAATGGGCTAAAAGAAATAGGGTAACTGTTCTGAATATGATAAAAGATCGTATGTAAAATATGAGAAGACTCTCGGGATCTGCGAACGCCGACAGATATACCTCATGTCTCCGAGTGAATAGGTGGCTGCTCTACTAATCTCTACGGCTGGCTAGTACCTGGATCTGCACAAAAGAGTGCAGAGTGTAGTATCAGTACAACCGACCCCATGTACTGATTAAGTGCTGAGCCTAACCTCGACGAAGTAGTGACGAGGCTATAGCGGGGCATTAATAACATATAACCTGTGACAATAATATATACAATAGCGCAATAAAAACAATTCTACACGACAAGAAAAGAAAGGAAAAAAATATAACTGAGAAAATAACTATAATGCAAGAAGGAATCTGAACGAATAATTAAATATTGCAACAACAATGAAATAACTCAGCCGCCTTTTCCAGGCCTCAGCTATAACCAACTCTCAAATAATTTCCAGGTTTCCAACTTTAACTTTAAATAAAAGTAGTGCCAAAATATGAAAAACAGTAATATAAAATAGTAAGTTTTCAAATCTTTATTTTTCTTTGAAATCAGTAAAAATATAAATGTCCTCCCTTATCGCTCCTTGTTGCGGCGTGCAACCCGATCCCACCTGTCCACCCTTATCACTCCTTGTTGCGGGCGCAACCCGCTCCTACCATACATATCATATCAATTTATTCATAAATTTCACAATTCAGGCCAAACCTTTCACAATACTTTTATTTCCACAATTTCAAACAGAAAACCGTATAGCTCATAAGCTTTAACCAATATCATTTTACAATAAAACCAACCAGAATATATGTAAACACTGTAACGCTGTCAACCCAGCTCAGCCTTTATGTACCATGATAAAATCAAAAGAACAACCAACACTTTAATACACTTGCCACAACAATTGGCAATAATCAATTGAAACCAATCAACCACGTAAACCTCAACAATCATAAAACAGTTAAACTGCATTCCTCATCACTTCCTCAATATTATCAACAATGGAACAAACAGAGACATATATATATATATAAATTCGTAAAAACAATGCCAAACCGCTCAACCGTTTTGTACCACAAGGAATCCAGCTAAAACAACCAATACTCCTTCCAAAATAACCACAACAATATCTAACAATAAAATAACAAGACCAAGTAGTCATAGAAACAATAATGGACATAGAACAATTAAGACATGAATCAATTAAGTTGGTAACGGAAAAGGGATCATGCTTAACAGGAAAATTGGATGGTGCATAGATACTCGTCACCTCATCTATATACCACACCCATGCATTTAACATAGCAAACAAATGGGGATTCCTATTCCCTAAAATCAAGGTTAGACCAAACACTTACCTCAATTTTGCAAGCAATTCACTGCTCTAGCACTGCTTTTCCTTTAGAATTTGCTTCTAATATGCTCGAATCTAATCACAATTTGTTCAATGTTATCAATCATATCCTAAAGGAATCGTCTTTATTGAAAATCAATGGTTTTCCTAAGTTTTCCTATTCAATTTCAAAAATCTACCCCGGACCCGCTTGGTTTAAACTCGAGGTTCGGACCAAAACCCGTTTACCCAATTTCTCCCGAGCATGGATATACAATTGGTATTGGAATCCGACCTCAATTCGAGGTCCAATTCCCAAAAATTTGAAATTCCTAAGTTCTATCCAAAAACCAAATTTTTACCATGAAACTCTAGATTTTTTGTTGAAATCATTGTTAAAGGTTGTTAGGAATTGAAAGAAATTAGTTAAAGATCACTTAACAATGATTTGGGGAAGTTTGGGTCTTTTGAAAATCGCCTATGGGTCTTTTGAAGTAGCATTTGCGACCCTCGCAAAAGAGAAGAAATACTTCGCAATTGCGAACAAGAGGAAGCTGGGAAAAAGTCGCATTTGCGACAAAAAGTTTGCATTTGCGAACCGGGCACACCAGAAAACCATCACTGTTTTCCCGACACGAAATGAGCATAACTTCTTCATACGATGTCCAAATTCAATGATTATTTTTCCTATGGCTCTGTAATTACGACACGTATCTAATAGTTCAATAAAAACTGAATTTGGAGCTCATTTGCTTAATGTGGTATCATTTATTCTTTAAGAAACAACGATGAAACATAAAAAACAAGCACAACATAGCCTAAACTTATCCGAAACTCACTCAAGCCCTCGGGGCTCCAAGCCAAACATGCATGCAAGTTTTAAAACATCATACGGACTTGCTCGTGCAATCAAATCATCAAAATGACATAAAATCTACAAATTTAACTCAAAACTCATGGTTTTCTCAAGAACACTTAAATGTTTTCTAACTTTTCAACCAGATGTCCGAATTACATCAAATCAACTCCGATCTCATGAAACTTCACAGATAGGACTTATATAACATAGCAAACTTGTTCCGGGATCCTGAACCAAAATACGGGCCCGATATCATATATTTCACATATTATTTCATTTCTTTATTTCTTGAGTTAACCAACAGAATAATGTTCTTCAAAAATTATTTTCTAAGGCTTGGGACCTCGGAATTCATTTCCGGGCATATGCCCAAGCCCCATATTTTACTGCGGACCTCCCGGGATCGTCGGGACATAGATCCAGGTTCGTTTAATCAAAATGTTGACCAAAGTCAACTATAATCAAATTTTAACTCTAGAAATTACTATTTCTCATATTTTAACATATAAGCTTTCCGGTTTCACGTCCGGACTGCGCACGGAAATCAAGGTATTTTAAATTATTCTTTTTATGGCTAATAAGCCTAGAATTGGGTCTATATTCTTAAAATGCCCTTTGGGTCATCACATTCTGATAACCAAGAGAATCTGGAAATAATTGTAAGTAAATTCGTAAATAGAAAACAATAAAGAAGCGCCGAAAGTAAGCATATTTCAATAGTGGTTCGAACGTGTCCTTACAAGTTATATTTTACTCCCTTTTATAGGGAATTTCTTAATATAACGTCTACTCTTTTCAGTGATTGAGCATTAATGACTAATAATGGCATTAATTTAACGTTACAATGATGAATCGTAACTATTGAGTGAAGATTATGTAACATTTGGCTTATTAATTGAAGATCCCGAATCTGCCCTATATTTTTCCTGATTCATTCTGACCATGTCTCCTATCTTCCCAATTAGGTTGATATTCCCGTATCTGGTGATCCCGTGAGTATGCTATTCCGTGCCTCTTTATCTCGTATCTCTTTATAGAGTCTTATCCAGTTGTCATGTTATCATTGCTCCACATAGATTGCTGAGTCATCATAATTGTTACACGTGTGAAGCTCATTTTTACCAATACAGATAGTCCCCCCACTTACCATTTATTTATCGATTAATATTTGGTAAGTGGATACTCATTTATGGCGGGAATATTTTGCCACCGCTTCACTCGTACCATTGCATCCATCTATGAATGTATGCATCACTTGTCACTTCCATTTAATGCCCGTGCCACGTGGCGTTCCCGGGTTGGTTCTACAATTACTCAGCACCTGTTAGGGTTTTTGCGGCTGCATCAGTCACGAAGTGACAACTTCAATTATGACTTTCACATCATTGTTTTTCCATTTTTTGATGGTTTCCATCGAGTATAAATACCCCTTTTCCTTTCTTTACTTTCACAAAAAACTTTTGACCTTCTTTCTTTATTTGTAAATTCTTCATTCTTCGTAAGTATGTCTTCTTCAAACCAAAAATCTAGGAAAGTCATTAATGTAGATGAATTGACTCCTTCTTCTGCTCCAACACGGAGTAGGAGAGGCGGTAGGCTTAGGAGCTTAGGTTCTACCCCTTTCAGGGGTGCTTCTTCTTCTCATGTTACTCCCCCATCTTCTTCTAGGTCTTCTGTTTCTTTATCTTCTTCAAGGGTTGTGGCTTCTAGATCTTCATCAAAGAGTAGAGAACATAGTGAACCGCTTCGCGAGCCGAGGGTCGATAAAATTATCCCTGCGGAGTTTTCTCTTGCTAAGGATAGTCAGGCCATGAGTGAACAAATTTACTCAATGTCTTCGCATGACAGTGCCGAACTTTATCCTACCCAAATAATAGAGGGCTTGGTGTCTCTTGTACACATGGATTGTTTTTGGAAGCCTGATTTTCCTGTTATTGTTCCTAACGATAACCAAAGAATAACCTCTTACAAGACCGGGTATTCTTATGTTTATACTTATCCTTTCACATTAGGATTCAAGCCTCCCATCGACCCTGTCTTCATCGAGTTTTGTCGATTCTTCAAAGTTTGTCTGGGACAACTCGGTCCTCTTGTTTGGCGAGTTGTCGCGTGCCTTAGGTATTTGGCCAATTTAGCTTCTGTACCCTTCACTTTTCATCATCTTATTCACCTTTATTCTCTGATGCTGTTTCGCAAAGGTGTGTTTAGTCTCGCAGCTAGGAGTAAAAGGGTGTTAGTTACTCCAGATGATGACAAAGATAGAGGGTGGTTTGTCCGGTATGTTGCTGTCCCTACTGCAGGTTTAGTAGGTGAAGAAAATCTCCCCTTCCCTGAGAAGTGGAATCTTGCACGTGAGTACAGTTTTTCTCACTTTCCTTTCCTTCGCTTTTGATAAGTTATCAGTTTCATGACTGTTTCTTTTTTCCTTTGCAGCAACCATGGGAATCGTTGAGAATGTCTCCGGTTTTTGTGATTGGATAGAAAAACTCTTGTTGATTTCTCCGTCAGAAGAACGTTCGTGGAAGTACCTAGTGTCTTCGAACTAGGCAGGTAAGGACAAAAGTGTCCTAGAGTCTTCATTTGCAGAGCAGCTTTCCCGTGCCACAGAGAAGATTAGGAGCCCGAAGGCTTTATTGGACCAGAAAGAGGTGTACTCTGGTGAACTTGTACAATTGCTCACCCAAATCCAGGAAGACCTCAGTAACTCTTTAGAGAAGGTACAGTTCCTGGAAAGATCCCTCATTCCTTTGCAGGCCTCTCACGATGCTGCCGTGGCTGAAAGAGATGAGTTAAGTGCTGAAGCTGAACAGTGGGAGAAAGATTATGAAGCTCTTGAAGACAAAGCAGCCGTCGATGTTAGCTGGGCTTATCTAAACGCCTGTCTTAACACATTGACAGAAATGGGCCAAGAGGGTTTTGACTTGGAAGACGAAATTGCTAAAACCAAAGAGACGATTGAGAAGTCTCAGCAAAGTCAGAACCTTTCTTCACCTGAGGTTGAGGTCCCTGCTGCTCGTGTCTCTCCATCTCAAGCTCCTCCTCCTGCCAATGAAGACATCCCCCCATCTGGAAAAGTTTAAAGAACTTGGTTCCCTTTTTTTTTATTTGTAACAATTGGTGGTTACCCCCAGTCCCATCGGGGGAAAGTTGGATCCTATGTAAGTCCCCAACTGACAACTTAGGGGCAATCAATGTATAAATTAATCCACCTTAGACTAAGTTAACACTTAGTTTATTTTGCCGTAATATATTAATATCAATATCAGCATGACTTTAGCTTTCTTTGAGTTTTTGTTTTACTATTAAGTCTTTGCATGCTTTCTTTTTGAGGTTTTTGGTTTACCTCTGAATTTTTGAATTTGCATTAAATAATGCTGAAATTTTTCGAGGTTTTTGGTTTACCTCAGAGTTTTTGACTTTGCATTAAATAATGCTTAGATTTTTCGTACCTTTTCATTAATAGGTACGATTCATAAAAGAGGGCCCTTTTTTGATCGACACTTAATGAAGAAGACGTGTCAACTTCATAATGGTGTAAATATACAAAAGAGAGATAGGAATTTCACATGTTTTTCTTAACAATGTTTTGAAGAAAGTTTTTGTATCATTTCAAACTTTCATAACATTTTACATGTGTTTGTATATCGTCCATAACTCATTTGTAACTGTTTTTTCTTTCAAAAGATTTGATATGAACTTGTATTTCGTAACTGTTTTTCTTTTGCAACAGTTTTTTCGAATTAATACAAGGGAATAACTGTTTTCATTTATAACATGTTTTTTTGAATAAATATAAGGGTACAAATTTTTACCCGTAACTGTTTTTGTTTACAACAGTTTTTGAATAAATATAAGGATAATGCTTTTTTCTCTCGTAACTATTTTTATTTACAACAATTTTTTAATAAGTACAAGGATGTTGTCATAACTGTTTTTATTTACAACAACTTTTGACTAAGTATAGGGATGTACATTTTTATCCGTATCTAATATTCTGCCTTTAACCTAAAAATTCGTTTATATTTACGAATATGTTTTTGAAGGTTTCTGAATCAGGCTTTGTGCTTTTGCTCATAGCCCTTGACTTGTTTGGGAAGATGGATCTTCAGGCTCGAGCTTTGACTTTTTGATAGTCTTCTTTGCTTCTTATTTGCCTTCCATACTGTATAGTCCCCCAAGTGTTTGAGCTTTGAAGAATGAAATATCGAGCACTTGACTATTCCTTCCTTGTGGTCCTTTTCCTGAAAAGGAAAAACACGAAGGTATATAGTTTTTTTAGATGATGACTGCTTAACCCTTAAAAACGTCCATCAGAAAGTTGTAACCCTAGACCGGGAATTTAGTTACTTCCTCGAGTCTATGTAGGTCTAATATCATCATCTGGTGATGGGTTAGCTTTTTGCCTATCGTCTAAAAAAGTTAGTACAATTTTAACTGTACAAAAGTGAAATCGAACGTAATGATACTTGACTGGGGGTATTCATTTTACTCAGAAATAATACTTCTTCAAATGAACAACATTCCAACTGGTTGGTAAGATTCTGTCGTCCATAGCCTCCAGCTCATAAACGCCTTTTCTAGCGATGCCACGGACTTTGTAAGGTCCTTCCCAATTTGGATTTAGCTTTCCTGCACCAGCTTCCTTTGTTGATTGGAAGACTTTTTTGAGAACTAAGTCCCCAATTTTAAAATATCTGAGGTGAGCTTTTCTGTTGTAATATCGCTCTATAATTTGTTTTTGGGCTGCCATACGTATTAGTGCAGCTTGTCTTCTTTGTTAGAGCAAATCCATATTTTTCCTCAACTCGTCGTTGTTGGCTTCTTCCGTTGATGTTGTGAACCTTGTGCTTGGTTCGCCGATTTCCACCGGTATTAAAGCTTCAGAACCGTAAACAAGCGCGAATGGAGTCTCTCTTGTGGCTGTTTTGCTGTAGTTATGTAAGCCCATAATACTGCCGGTAGCTCATCTGGCCAGTTTCCCTTGGCTTTTTCCAACCGTTTCTTTAGGTTGTTGACGATGACTTTGTTTGTTGACTCGACTTGCCCATTAGCCACAGGGTGATATGGTGATGAAGTGATCTGTTTGATTTGCCAACTTTTGAAGAATTCTGTGATTTGTGAGCCTATGAATTGCGGGCCATTGTCACATACGATCCCCTTCGGTATTCCAAAGCGGCATATGATGTGTCGCCATATGAAGCTTTTCACTTCTTTTTCTCGCACCTGTTTAAAAGCATCTGTCGCGACCCACTTCGTGAAATAATCAGTTAATACGACTAAGAACCGTACCGTTCCTTTAGCTGGGGGAAGGGGTCCTACTATGTCCATGCCCCATTTCATGAATGGCCATGGTGATACCACTGGGTGAAGTAACTCTACTGGTCGATGCATGTTGTTAGCATACCGTTGGCATTTGTCGCATTTAGCTACGAAATTCTCAGTCTTTTCTTCCATTTTGGGCCAATAGTACCCTGTTCTGATAAGGGTTTTGACTAAGGATCTTGCTCCTGCATGGTTTCCGCAGTGTCCTTCGTGTACTTCCTTCATTACGTACTCCGTTTGATTGGGTCCGAGGCATTTTGCTAAGGGACCTCCAAATATTTTGCGGTATAAAGTATCACGAATGAGGTAGTATCGTGCATATTTTCGGCGAAGTGCTTGGGCTGCTTTTTTATCTTCTGGTACGGTACCATTCTGCAAGAAATTTACAATTTCGTTTCTCCAATCCCAGGTTAAGTTGTTAAATGTTACCTCATTTTTGTCCCGGTCGATTTCTGAATGAAATAGGTGTATGACAATTGCATTGTCTTTATTTGTTACGTCAGTAACTGCTGCGAGGTTAGCTAATGCATCCGCTTCTGCATTTTCCTCCCTGGGTATTTGCATAACTTTCCATGTCTGGAATTGCCTTGCTATGTCTTGAGCCTTTTCTAGATATTGCTGCATCCGAGCCTCTCTAGCGGTATAAGTCCCCTGCATCCGGTTCACCACTAGTTGAGAGTCACTTTTGATCACGATCTGCTCAATTGAAAGTTCTCGTGCCAGTTCAAGCCCTGCAATGACAGCTTCATATTCTGCTTCATTGTTAGTTATGGGATACCATTTAATGGATTGTCGTATCTTTTCACTCGTAGGTGGTATTAAAACAATTCCCAAACCGGCTCCTTTTACATTAGAAGCCGTCAGTAAATAGGGTCCATATTCCCGGGTTAGCTCCGTTAAAGAGTTGTAACTCTTTTTCCACTTCAGGGATTATGCTAGTATTAAAATTAGCGACGAAATCAGCTAAAATTCGAGACTTTATTGAAGTCCTAGGCTGATATATTATGTCATGTTCGCTTAATTCTATTGCCCACTTAACTAATCTCCCTGATAACTCTTGTTTATGCAAACTATTTCTCAATGGGTACGAGGTCACAATAGTGATTGTATGACATTGAAAATATGGTCTTAACTTTCTAGATACCATGATTAAAGCTAAGGCTAATTTTTCTAGATGAGGATATCTGGTTTTAACATCTAATAAAGACTTGCTTACATAATAAATTGGAGATTGTTTACCTTTGTCTTCTCTTACCAGTACTGCACTTACGACAATTTCTGCAACGTCAAGCTAGACATACAACCTTTCCCCCGCCTTTGGCTTAGACAACAACGAGGGTTTTGATAGATAGGCCTTCAGATCTTTGAGAGCCTGTTGACATTCTTCAGTCCATTCGAACTGATTCTACTTTTTAGGAACTGAAAATAATTTAAAAGTCTTCTCTGAAGACTTGGAGATAAATCTACCTAAGGCTGCAATTCTTCCTGTTAGTCTTTGAACTTCTTTTTTGCTCGTAAGTATATTGGGTATTTCATCAATAGCTTTAATCTGAGCGGGGTTTACTTCTATACCCCTATTTGATACAGGGAAACCCAAAAACTTACCTGATTCAACACCAAAGGCACATTTTTTTGGATTTAGTTTCATGTTATACCTGCATAGGATTTCGAAGGTGATTGAAAGATGCTAGAAATGATCTTCCGCTCGTGTTGATTTCACCAGCATGTCGTCAATATATACTTCCATTGTTTTTCCTAGATGTTCCCGCAACATCTTGGTCACTAGCCTTTGATACGTGGCTCCAGCATTTTTCAGGCCAAAAGGCATGACTTTGTAACAATAAGTCCCTATGTTTGTTATAAAGGAAGTTTTTTCCTCGTCGGAGGGGTCCATTTTTATTTGATTATAACCGGAGTATGCATCTAGAAAGCTTAACAATTTATGACCTGCAGTGGCATCAATCATTTGATCTATGTGCGGTAATGAAAATGAGTCTTTAGGACATGCTTTATTTAAATATTTGTAATCTACGCATACTCTCCATTTACCATTCTTTTTGGGTACCACAACGGTATTAGCTAACCAATTTGGATATTTTACCTCGCGTATTGAACCAATTTTCAAGAGTTTTTGTACCTCTTCATCGATTACTTGGTTACTGAATGGTCCTTGCTTCCTTTTCTTTTGCTTGACAGGTACAAAGGATGGATCTTCATTTAGCTTATGAGTCATCACTTCTAGAGGTATACATGTCATATCTGAATGGGACCAAGCGAACCAATCTGAGTTAGCTTTTAAATATTCAATTAACTTACCTCTTCTCGTGGGGCTTAGCCTCGTGCCTATATGAACGTTTTGCTTAGGATCTTGCTCGAACAATGAGATAGCTTCGAGCTCTTCAGTTGTTGTTCTAATATGCTCGTCTTCTTCTGGTTCCTGAATGACATCGGGTCTGGAATCCATGTCCGTGTGTTTTGATGTTGCTTCTGTGGTGATAGATTCACCTTCTCGTGGCTATCTTCTTCCGTACCTATTTGGGTGATTTCCTCGTCATTTGATTCTTCCGGTACCTCTTTATTATTAGAGTGTACCACAAAATTTATAATCCTTGAGGTCTATTGATCGCCTCGAATCTGTTGAATTCCCCATTTGGAAGGGAATTTAATTACCTGATGTAGAGTAGATGGTATTGCTTCCATATCGTGGATCCATGGTCTCCCCATGATTACATTGTAAGCCATGTAGGTATCAATGACTTGGAATTTTGTTCTCTTGATTACTCCTTCAGCATAGGTACTAAGCTCAATTTCTCCTTTTGTTATTACCGTAGAATTGTAAAACTCAGATAAGGCTCGTGCTTTTTGGATTATTCCTCCATTAGCATTTCTTGAACAACTCTCAGCAAAATGATATTGACTGAGCTACCTGGACCAATCAATACTCTTTTTACGTTAGTATCATGTATAGGTAGGGATATTACCAGTGCGTCGTTGTGAGGAAGAAGCAATTCGTTGACATCTATTTCGTCGAACGATATATTGTCTACTTCCACGTCTTCACAAATACGCTTCCCGTGTGTAATGGTGAATTTTGTTGTTCTTTTGCAGACTACTCCGTTCACCTCCTCTCCTCCGTGTATCACATTCACTGTTCTCTTCGGAGACGGTGGTTTTGGGGGATCTTGCATGTTCTTCATGTATGCCTGTTTGCCTTCTTCACTAAACAGTTCTGTTAGATAGCCTTGTTTTAATAATTGTTCTACCTCACCTTGCAACAATCTGCAATCTGATGTTCTGTGTCCATGATCATTATGGAATTCGCACCAGAAGTCTGGATTCCTTCTATTTGGATTCGACCTCATTTCTTTGGGTCATCGAACTTTATCGCCCATATTTCTCAGGACTGTAATTAATTCAGAAGTACTCACATTGAAGTTGTAATCTCCAACTCTTGCATTACCTCTATCTTGATCCTTTCTGGATCTTGAGGAGGATGAGCTCGTATCTCTACTCGACGGTTTATATTATGATCGTGTGCTTTCAATCCTGGGACGAGTTTCTTGCCCCGAAGGTCCCATATATGGGTCATACTTGTTCTTACCTGTTCTCCTTTCTAGTTCGCAGCGTCTAGAACTGGTTCGATCTTCAACTATTGTTTGAGCAATGGTATCTTCTTCTATTCGTAGCTTGGTACTGTTGTTGATACCCAATTTTTCCTCAAATTATTTTTTGAATTTTGCAAAATCAGGTTTTCACAACAATTGGTATTTTTCTATAATTTTCCCATATTAATTTATTATTTATCCAATGTCTTATTCCTAATAATTAAGTAAAAAATTGCATTACAAATAATTTTAAAAGCATTTCTTGACTTAATATATTATTTTTTGTCCTATTAAGATCGAATTATTTCACAAATAGCCAAATTGGCACTCTTTGGCTATAATTGCAATAACTTTGCAATTATAGCTTAATCATATGTCTTATGCTATTTTTACCTAGTGATTAGTCATTTTACATTTTAAAATACTAATTAATCATTTAATTTAATTTATTAAGCATCAATTTCATTTTTATAATTATCAATTATTTTTATAAATTAGTTATCTATTTTAATTGGGTATTTAATGAGTTAGCCACTTTTATTTAAATCCTAAACCCAATTAAAACCGGACCCCTACCCAATTAATTAACCCAATACATAAGCCCAAACCTACACTACAATACCCGGCCCAACCTCGGTCTCTCATTTTCAATCCTCTCACACTCTCTCTCTACCTCTCTGGTTCTCTCTAGAGACTTATCGTCTCTTCGTCTTCGATGAAGCTTGTCCTCCCTTCTCCGGCCATCTCCGGCGACCACCTTTTAAACCCAAGCCTCCAATGGTTCCCCCTCACCTTGCTAATCATCTCTAAGGCCTTCAAGGGCCCTGGGCCATGCCGACTTATGTCTAGGGTTGCTGTTTTGGGTGTTCATGGTTTCTCCGGTGTGATTTTGGGCAAAATCACACCATATTTGCTACGATCTTTGAGGTTTATAACAGGTTCTTCCGTTCTATTTGGGTTTCCTTTGAAACCCTAACTTCTAAACTCTCGATTTTTCTAGATCTGTAATAGATATGTACATATTATGAGTTCTTTCCATGTTTTCTTTAAAGATTTTCAGTTTCCTAAATGATTCTTCATTTTTCGAGCTAGGGTTTCTAAAATCTATTTCAAAACAGTCCTCTTTCTAATTTCTTAGCGTTATTTTATGATTTTTACCATGTTTAAACATGATTTAAGCGTTTCCCTTTTGTTTGATTCATTTTGATAAAAAATCCCCCAAGTTTTTGGTTTCAATCTGCGATTCTGAGTCTATTTGCGATAATGTTTTACCTGTTCTAGTATGACTACTTTGCTTTCATGTGTACTGTGTGATTTTGTGATTTTTGTTCTATGCCTGCTGTTAGGGTTTCTGACTCTTCGTCACCTCTGCCTAAGTTATGTTTGTCTGCTTGGTCCCTTAATTATTTGCTAAGGTCTGATGTGAATCCCTAATTTTGTGATTAGTGTTTCTGATTTTTGCTTAATATGTATTATTCCGTTAAAATCAGTAGTGTTTTACCATTTTGAATCTTTGAATAACTGTGATTATTACTTTATTTATTTTACGCAATATACCCTCTTGATTTCGAGTATTTCCTTACATGCGTGATATTTCCTTAATTAATACTGATTCCCTGTGTTTTGAATCTCACTCGAGATCTTCTTGTTGATTTCTAGAATTATCTTGCCTTATTTCTATAAATGAACCTGCTTTCAATTAATTCTTATACACTTTCCCTAAATAGGATATTCTGAACTTGGTCTTAATCACATGCCCTATACTTTTTCTACTACTTATATGTTAAAATCAGTTCTTCAATTGAGTCTTTTCCTTGTTTATCAATGTTGTTACCGTTTGAACATGGACTCCTTAATTAAAAGGAGTTCTTACAATAGTATGATTCTTATTGTAATTTACTTCTATAATTGTGATAAACAGTTATGTGTTACCATATTTTCTGTCTGTTTGAAAACTATATATACTTCAATCTTTCATTATCAAAAGGGACGGACACACATTGTTCAACTCTCTCTTACTCACATACATAGTCTCTGCTGTTCTTCTCTTGATTACCTACTATTACTAGTCGGCTGCAAGCCAAGACTAGTTATTCTACTTGCCTACTCTTCAGTCTGTACTTGTTACCTTCCAACTGGTATGTCTTCAATTTATGTTTAAGCTTCAAAACAATATGTTTCTTTGGGTATTTCAATTCATCCTATTCCTAATCTGCTTTGACTTATGGTTTTGTTGTTCTATTTGCAATTAAGTGGGATGCTTTGCTGCTTTAGCTCTTAATATCTTCCCCTGGCCTCTACATATTACTATCTCCCCCTCTTTTGCATGTTTCAACATGATTCTGCTTCACACCTGTCCTCTTTGATTCCTAGTATACTACAATTGCACTATGTGTTATCTAGTCTCCATGTAATCCTGAACACATGCTGTACTCCAAACCTTTTCTGAACCTATGTGTGACTATGTTTATTATGTGCTCTAGTACTCCCTTTATCTAATTCTGTGTAGTTCTTGGCATGAACCCTTTGTGACAAGCTATGTATGTGTCTGTTTAGGCCCTGTACAGGTCTGTGATACTTTAGTGCTTCTCTAATATTAATTTGTATACCAATCTGTTCCTATGAATGGCCTATGTGTCCCCAATCCCTGCGTCCTTGTTTGTGTCTGTCTCTCTATGTGTTGTGTACTATTTGGTGCTGATTGATTGCTCCACTCTCTGTTCTTGTCAAACTATTTTCCTAAGCCACTCACTTACTGATATGTAAACCTATTTCAAATAAACTATTTTCAGAAATGCTCTTTTAACTCAATCTTTTCAAATCACCTCCTGCACTTCACTTTATTCTTAGACCCTTAAGTTCTGCCCCTTCATTGTGAGCACTGCTTTGGGACCCTTGAGCTCCCTCTGAACTCTGACACACTGAGGCTGGCACTTCTACACTGCACCTGTTCAATTCTTGGTCTAGGTGTAAGCACTGCCCGGGATCCTTGAGATCTTTAGGGAACTTTGATGCACCTAGACTCTGATTTGTCTATGGAACAGAGGCGTATGAGGCCATTGGAGGCTTTGGAAAATCTGGGCCTAATTGAAGGCTCCCTATAGAATAGCTTCTTGATTCTCTATTTCTATTTATGTAATTCATTCATTGGTCTGTAATAATTTGTAAACAACTCTTGGGGAATGGATAGTAAAAAGGAAAGGGGTAACCATGCATGCTATAGATATAAAAGGTAGAAACCATGCTCTTAGGTTTACATTTCCTATGTGTGCAATAGAAATCATGTTTAGGACTAACATGTGCAAAACATATCGTACATTAGAAATTATGCTCTTTAGGATTTCATAAACACTGTTTCAACATTTCACTTCAATACTGTTATATTACTTAGAAAAATCTGGTTCAGTAATAACAATGGAAAAACTGCCATAATGTGATTCTATCTATGCATTCTGAAAACGCAATCTGAATCTTGCCTTAAAACAAGAGTATTAACAAAAAATGTGCCATCACGCCTTACCATGTTACACGTAGAGATCATGTTCTAGGTAAACAACTAATAAACTTGTCACCTTTGCATATCCTGAAAGTATGTCAAACACTGAAATGTTTGTGCACTTAGATCTTGTGTAGACCTCTGATTCTGCACCATTCTGCATCTTTGTGCATTAAATACCCTGCCCGTAGGATCTCATCTCATTCGTCTAAGCACACTTAGCCTAATTACTGATAAAAACAACTGCAATCAATTGATAATAAGTCTGCATTCTGAACGCCTAGAACAACATGTGTAGGTGATACAATGTTGAACATCCCTCTTCTAAGTAATTCTAGTAATTAGTATATATTCTCTCACACCCAGGCGAACCTTAGGCGATTAATTTGTCTAAAACTGGAAATCTGCCTTCCTGTATATGCTACTCAGTGCTAAAAAGGTTTCGAATCGGTAGGCAAATGGACTAGGACTCCTTTTCTGAGTAATAACAAAAAAGGCTTGCATATCTGTTTATGTCCTGAACTCACTTAGACAACATGTCTTAGGATTCTGAATTTAAATACCGCCCTTAACTGTGTTTTGAGTCGTGCTGTATAATTGCATTACTTGCGGAGGTAAACTTGAGCCTTTACTTGCTTTTATATGTTCCCAATTAACTGCAGTCCTATATGCTTTTGTCTGTCACCCTAGAATCTTACCTTTTAAACCCGAGTGTCTGCCTAGTACCTCCTTCTTAGGATAGTAGTCCTAACCTCCTCCAGGACTGATAGGAAGGGACGAGTAACAGCACGCGATATGGTTTGTGACAAACACGCGCTTTAATTACCTTCACGGGGTGGGGAAAGGGTAGAATATGGATATGATGACCGATGCGTTAATACCACGTGTAGCCCCTCTTTGAGGAGTGTCATACCGGATATTGCATTGATGTGATCCATATTATCTCAAACCTAGGATATCCTTTACTTTACATGCTTAGACTATAACTCTTTTCAAAACTTAGCTCTTCTCTAATTATTTTCAAATACCTTGTATGTTTAAGACTTGAATCCCCTCTTATCTAAGCCTTTACTTGTTTGTTTACTAAGTTGCACAAATTCACAAAGCTAATTGGCCGGGAACCACACTTGTGGATCCTGAGGGGTGCCTAACACCTTCCCCTTGGGATAATTTCAATCCCTTACCCTATCTCTGGTTAACAACGTAGTTGTAAATGAACCCCTTAGGTTCCCTAACGCACCTTTAAAATCGTTAGCTGGCGACTCTCAAAAAATGCAAAACCCCTTCCCAAAAGGAAAGAGTTGTCTCAACCTAAATGTCCTAAACCGGATCTCTGCGAGGAAAAAGGGGGCGCGACAGCATGGCGACTCTGCTGGGGATTATAGGCTTTTACCATTTCAAATTATTTTGTGAATTTGTACCTTTATTTTATTTAATATTGGCACCCTTTCCTCTTCCCTTCTATGTGCAATTAATTGTTTATTTCTTTCAAGTATTTACTCTTACCCAAAACGAAACTGACATGTTTCTTTTTTTTCCTTTGTAACTGCTTTAAATTATAACTGTTGTATTTACCGCTTTCTTAAACGTGCAAATACATGACAACCTGCTTTTAATGCTTATTATTGGATAACCATGCTCGACATTCATACTCCACTCGTGCCAAACAAATACTATAGCAACGCTTAATGAGTGGTTGTGCTCTTCCTATATTATTACCCCCTAAATTCGGAAAGGCTTATTTGCGGTAAAACTAGTCGATCAGCGGTGCAGTCGATGGTTCCGTGCCTTCCCCCTTGAGTTGTCCGCTCAAGGGTACCGGTCTAAAACCCCATAGAAACTTTACTCTATTATATTGTTGCATGCATCATGGTCAGACCTAGTCAAGCTAAAGTGTTGTCCACACGATAGCTTTTAAGATAGCCTTATCCAAAAGTCCACAGGGTTTTCCTAAACCCAAACGGACATCATCACGTTCTATGCATTCCTTTGGAGAACTAAATGCTTCATGCTCATTGTTGATATTAAATAGTCGAGTCGGGTGGGGGTAAGGGCCTAACCTTATTTGCCTTGCAGAAACATGAGGGACGAAGTCCCCAGATTCGGCATGGTCTCCAATATCCACCCAAGATTGCTGAGTTGGTGGGAGGACCTGCACTCCACCGGCAAGGCTCTCGTCAGAAAATACTTAGGCAATCTAACATCTCTCCTAGAAATCCAGCCTAACAACATGATAATAGAGGCTGCTACCCTGTTCTTGGATTGCGAAAGGTCCGTGTTCTGCTTTGGGAACATTGAAATGACGCCTTTGCTGGAGGAAATATGAGGACTGACTGGCCTAGTGTGGGAAACCCCGGGGTTGCTGATGCCTGAGAACCGCACAGGCAAAGGTTTCCTTAAAATAATGGGTCTGAAGAAGAATGCGAAACTGGTATGCTTAAAGGAATCATACATACCTTTTGATCATTTGTACGAGAGGTACGACCACAGCAAATCATACCGTACCTACCATGGCGAGTTTGCTATCACCTCCCTGGGACACATTGTCACGACCCGAAATCCCACCTTCGGGCCATGACTGCGTCTAACGTTGTACCCGCTAGACAAGCCAACGTTTGAATTAAATAAATTCATCAACAGTTAAATAAACAAAATAACTAAGGCAATTGTGATTAATAATACGAAAGCTAAACAATTTCTGAACTAGATATCAAGTCTCGCAATAATTCCCACAAGTACAACCCAGAACTGGTGTAACTAACTCACGAACTGTCTATGAGATTACTAAATACAATGGTCTGAAAATAAGTAAATATGACTGTCTTTGAAACTACAGAATAAGACATAACTGAAAGAGAAGGGTAGAAAGTGACGCCAAGGCCCACGAACGTCTGCGGGTCTACCTCGATGTCTCCTGTATGAACTGATGAAATGCTCCCTCCGTCAGTGACCACCGGGTCCGGCTGCGCAGTCTGCACAACATAAAGAAGTGCATGTGTAGCATCAGTACAACCGACCCCATGTACTGAGTAAGTGCCAAGCCTAACCTCGACGAAGTAGTGACGAGGCTAGGACCGAAAACATGTATACATACCTGTGCAATTCTATATAATAACAGGAAAATATCGATGGAAATAAGCAAGTAAAAACAGATATGGGGAGAAACATGCGGGGGATAAGAGGGGCAACAAATACTAGCATAATGGAACAGGGTAACAACTGAAATGAAACAGTAAAAGCAGGAATTTAATGCCTCAGAACATATAATGAATAACACAAGGCACGGTATGTCCCTCGTGCATCACCTCACAAATCACTCAGCACGGAATGTCCCCTCGTGCATCAAACAGTAATACATCGGCACGGCATGTCCCCTCGTGCGATAAATAATAAACAATCAACACGGCATGTCCCCTCGTGTGATAAATAATAAAAAATCAGCACGGCATGTCCCCTCGTGCGATAAACAATAACAATCATCACGACATGTCCCCTCGTGTGATAAATAATAAACAATCAACACGGCATGTCCCCTCGTGTGATAAATAATGAACAATCAGCACGACATGTCCCCTCGTGTGATAAATAATAAACAATCAGCACGACATGTCCCTCGTGTGATAAATAATAAACAATCAGCAATATAATGTGCAACTACTAATAAGGAATCACAAGTGTACATAAATACTCAATAAAGTTCTATCGCCCCGGCGAGGGATTCAGCTATAACCAATCTCGCTCAGAATTAAAATTTCAACAGTAAAATCTTCAACTGATAATTAATCAATAATTTCCCACGTCATGAAACAACGTCAATGTATCACTCCTAAATCACCAATTATTCATAGTACAGAGAATATCAAGAACACGGTACAATTCATCACAATTGACTCACGGGCATGCTTGACCGCAACATATAGGCACTTGTCACCCCGCCTACACGTTGAACATGAATTACACATAGCAAATAAGACTCTATACCGAATCCCCAAGCTAAGGTTAGGCCAAACACTTACCTCGACTCCAAAATGCAAGTCAAGCCTCAATCACAACCTTTCCTCTCGAATCCAACTCCGAATCGATAATATCTAGACACAATTGATTTATTAACATAAATAATCACTCAATAAATCAATCCCAAAGCCTACTTATACATTTTCTATCATTCTTCAAAAAATACTAAAATTCGACCCCGGGCCCGCATGCTCGAATCCCAAAAATTCTCAGAGGAATCATTCACCCATAGCCTAAGAATCATTAATATGAAGTTTCTACTTGAATTCATAGCATTAAATGGACAATACGCCAATTTATTAAGAGCCCTAAATTTTCTACCCAATTCTTGATTTTCCATTAATTTAGTAGGTAATCCCATTAATTATTCATGCATGAAACTAGTATTAGGAAGGAATTAACTTACCTTAACAGTAGCTAGGTCGTGGTGTGCTCCTCCCAAGCTCGCAAGTTTCTAATGGGGTTTTTGGTATGAAGGAAATGAAGAAATCCCGAGTTTTGACATTTAAATACAGGCTGCCTACAGGGGTTTCCGCACCTGCGACTCTGGTGCGGAAGATGACTGGGGGAGCTGGGTTCGCACCTGCGGAGTTGAGGGCCGCACCTGCGGTCCCGCTCCTGCGGAAAATGGTCCGCACCTGCGGAATATGCGCACCTGCGAGGCTGGGACCGCAGGAGCGATCCCGCACCTACGGCTGTGCAACCACACATGCGGTCACACTAGCTACAGCTGAAATAGCAGTGTTCTTAGCCGGTTTTTGGCCTCGTGCGGGGTCCGGGAGGCACCTGGGCCCACCCGAGCCCCCGTCCAAATATACCAACAAGTCCCAAATCATAATACAGACTTGCTCGAGCCTTTGGAACACCCAAAACAACGCTAAATCTCAAAATCACACCCCAAAACCCCTAAAACCATAACTTAAGAAACTTCGAGTTCTTGATTTCTATAAACATGCGCTGGACCGACCTATACGACTCGGAATGACATCAAAGTTTTGCAGACAAGTCATAAATGACATAACGAAACCATTCCCGGTCCCGGAATTTCGTTCGGACCTCGATAGCATAAAATCACGTTCCAAACCAAATTTCAATTCTATGAAAATCCTCAAAACTTCATTAACTCTCAATTTCTCATTTTGATCCGAAACACGTCAAATTAGGTCCGTTTTACACCAAACTTTACAGATAACTCACATAACACATATTAAACCTGTTCCGGGCTCCAGAACCATAATACGGGCCTGGTAACACGGGTTTCACATCAAAATTCATTTTCAAAAGCCTTTATTATTTTCAGAAAACAATTTTCTTTAAAAATTCATTTCTCGGACTTGGGACCTCGGAATTGGATTTCGGGCATACGCCCAAGTCCCATATTTTCTTACGGACCCTTTGGGACCGTCAAATCATGGGTCCGGGTCTGTTTACCGAAAATGTTGACCAAAGTCAACTTTTATTCAATTAATTATCATAAATTCAACCCTTTATCAAGTTTCCACATAAAGGCTTCCCGGCTACACGCCCGGGCTGCGCACGCACATTGAGGTGAGATTAACAAAGACTTTCGGGGCCTCGAAACACAGTATTAGCTAAATTTACACAGGATGACCTTTTGGGTCATCACACACATCCATCGTAGAGTGTTCGTCTTCATGTTTTGCTTTTTGGGTTTGATCGTGTTTCCAATGAAGAATGAGAGAATTCATACCAGGCTGGCCATGGTGACTAAGACACTAATGGAAGGAGTAGATGGGCAAGACTTCAGCACTGTGCCTATGATCATTGCAGACATATATAGGGCCTTGGAAAAGTGTCAACAAGGAGCAAGACATTTCGAAGGTTGCAATCTATTACTTCAACTTTGTCTCATGGAATATCTCCAAAGAGGTGAATACTGACAAGACATTTATCGAAGGATCTGGGATGACCACATCGCTTTCCATCACCCGAAGCGAATGAATTACATCCCTGACATGTTCTCTCAACCTGAGAATGCCGAAGGATGGGTTGGCTCTTTGGTAACCTGACTGAAGAACATGTTCAATGGATGTTTGAGTGGTTTCCGACAGATGAGTTCATCGTCCGATCCCGAGATGCACCATTTCTGATATTGATTGTCTTAAGGGTGACATACCCTTACGTCCCTCTTCGAGTTATGAGGCAAGCAGGTAGGAAGCAAGTCATACCCAAGGTCGACAAAATAAGCTATCTTCGAGCAGACTTCCAAAATGATGACAGTCCTCACAAATGCCAAGCCCAGGACCTGTGGCACTGCAAGATTGTACTTGAGAAGGACACCATCGAGCCGGACAAGTATCATGCCGGTTGTACCCCTATATATCTTGGTTGGTTAGAAGATAATCGGGGTGATCAGAGCAAGCCAAGGTACATCTGAGGCCACAAAGTTATAGATGAAAAGGCTGAAGCGCAAGTCAAGTTCAACCAGCTGCGCAAAAGGATCCGTGAATGCGAGGATGAGAACCACGAAATACATGAATCTAACAAGAAGCTGATCGAGGAGTGGAAAGACATAGCTATCAGCACCAACAAAAGGTTGGGATACTTAGAACGAGGTATAGTCGATCTGGAGGAGAAATTTATCAAAAGGGTCGAAGACTGTTAGAAGGCTGAGGGGACCAAAGGCGGATATCTAGCCAGAAAATACCTGTTGCTGGGACTTCGTGAGTTGGGAAAGCTGTTCGAGGGAAGCAGGAATGTCGAGTCTGGGGAAGGTCCTTCTTGGACCAAATAGATAGGAATGTCTTTATTTTCTCTATCAATGTAATAAGGCCAATAACCATTAATGACTTTTATTTCTTCGTTCGTTTAGTGTCGTTTTGGGATTTGTCTATTTTCTTATCAATAAAATGAGGCATTTAGCATTTTACGTTCTCCAAACCAACTTGTCGCTAGGCCTACCTTGGGCATAAAGAGGTTCCAAAATTAGGACACGCTTTACATTCCCGCATTATGTGTTTAAATACTGCAATATTTTTCATAATCCTCCTTGACTTCGCTACCTTTTGTTTTTACTTCTTTTCATTATTATTCCCCTCCCCAAAGGTTAGTTCGTGCACTCTGGCATCATCAGCTTATCGCACAAGATCCAAGGGCCCTCCACCTACTCCTTCTCCTAGTCCTCCTAAAGGCAAGAACAAAGGCAAGAGTAAGATGGAAGAATCCAATGGCGCCAGGAAAGAGAATATGGTTGAACGGGTAGAGGCCACTGATGGCCGAGGTATTCAGGTCCTAAATGAGAACATGTCACCACTGGAACAGAAACTGCTGAAATTTTAAGAAGAACTCGATCAGGTTCGAAATCTGGCCAACCTGTCATTTTCCCCCAACATCCCAGACGTCAATTTCCCAAACGCTCAAAACCCTACACCTCCACAAAATATCCCAAGACAACAGAATCATCCTGCACCTCACCATCACATCACTCCGCCAAAGAACCAAACTCTCCCGACACAATGCAATACATGCCACACTTCAAACAACACTCCATTACTTATACCAGAACCTCAGAACCCCACAAAGGACCATTTCCACGCCTATAACAATCCCATATATGTGGAGACCATGCCACACTCCACCCCGCCTATCCCTCACACGTCCGAGTATGATGAAAAGGACCTTCTTATCAAGAACTTGGCGGAGGAACTTACGAAGCTGACCAGCCAGGTTCAAGGTGTCGAGGGGATCAAGGGAGTCGAAGGGCTGAATTATGATGACCTTTGCATACAACCTGATGTCGAAATTCTCGAGGGGTACAAACCTCCAAAGTTTGAGATGTTTGACGGTACTGGTGATCCGAGGGTCCATCTAAGGACCTATTGTGACAAGCTGGTTGGCGTGGGAAAGGATGAAAGGATCCGCATGAAAATGTTCATGAGGAGTTTGAAGGAAGATGCATTGACTTGGTACATCAGCCAAGATCCCAATAAGTGGTCAAACTGGGTAAGCATGGAATTTGACTTTATGGACAGATTTAGGTTCAACACAAAAAACGCACCAGCGTGTTCTATATCCAGAATAACCCACAGAGACATTTTGCGAGTATGCTACTCGCTGGAGGTCCGAGGATGCTAAGGTTAGACCCGCCTTAGAAGAGGAGCAGATGAACAAGTTCTTTGTCCGGGCCCATGACCCGCAATACTATGAACGGTTGATGATGATTGAAAACCATAAGTTCTCCGACATTATCAAATTAGGCAAGCGGATTGAAGAAGGTATTAAGAGCGGTATGGTCACGAATTTTGAAGCTTTGCAAGCTACAAACAAGGTTTTACAGCCTGGTGGTGTGTCCAAGAAAAGAGACGTAGGGGCTGTAATGGTTGCACAAAGAGACAAATCACCACTCAAATACCAAATCTACCCAACACCACCACTCACATACCACCCAACCCCAAACTACCAAGCACCTTCACCCACCTACCAATCTCCACCACCCATATATCAACCTACTTCACCCCGATACTCCAAACCCGCTCCTGTTTACCACACTTATAATTGTTAACCAACCCATTACCAATCACCCCTACCCGTCAAAACTTCCGTAGACCTCGACCTAATTTTGATCGCAGACCTCCAAAATAGTGCATCGCCATAGCTGAACCCATTGACCAGCTGTATGAGAAACTCAAAGCTGCCGGTTACGTCACACCTATCCCTGCTGCCACCCCTGAGAACCCTTCTCAGTGGGTTAACCCAACAAATTCTGTGCATACCATTCCAGCATGAAGGGGCACACCATCGATAAATGCCGCTCTTTGAAAGACAAGATAGAGTCCCTGATTGATAACAAGATCATTGTGGCAAAAGATCTCGCTACGAATGTCCACAACAATCCTTTTCCAGGCCATAAGGGTGGAGGTATCCATATGATTGAAATAGAAGATGATTGGGACCCCGAGGGATCAATCGGGTTGATCGCAGAAGGCGATGATCCAAAGAAACAAACAGTCACTCTCAACCCGATCATAGTCCAGATTCAACCGTCTGGGGATGCTGAGGTAAATATGTCCATACATCTTGAGTTTGAAGCAGCGCCACCCGCAAAGACACCAATACTGATTAAAGTTGAGTTCGTGTCTCCAGCAAATGCACCCGCACCATTTGAGGTTACAGTCTTTCCACCCAAGGCACATGTTCCATTTGAAGTAAGGATAGCCACACCAATTCCAGTGGCGATGTCGACCACGTCGCCTTTCTATACTAAGGCTATCCCTTGGGACTATACAACTGAGGAGACAAGGAAAGGCAAGGTCAAAACTGAGGAAGCTGTCGCAACACAGGGTATGACGAGAACTGGTAGGGTCTATACCCCTGAGCATCTGGCCGAATCAAGAAAGCAGGCTGCCAACCGGCCTCCCCCTATTGAAACAGGTCTAGATGACCTTTGGAGAAAAGTACAGGCTAAGGAGTATTCGGTCATCGACCGGCTGAACAAGACGCCAACACAAATATCCATCCTCTCTTTGCTGCAGAATTCCGAGATGCACCGAAGTGCTCTGTTGAAGGTGTTGAGTGAAACGTATGTACCAAACAACATCACTAGTGGGTAAATGGCCAATATGGTGGGCCAGATGTTGGAAAGTAGCAAGATCACTTTCCATGAGGACGAGCTGCCTCCTGAGGGATTGGGCCATAACAAAGCACAGCATATCACTGTGCAATGCGAAGATTATTTCATCACCAGAATGTTGATCGATGGAGGATTCAGTCTTAACATTTTCCCGTTGATAACACTCAAGAAATTGGGTAAAGGGCTGCATGAGATAAAGGATGGAGCAATCAACGTGAAAGCCTTCGACGGTTCCTAGAGGTATACCATTGGGGAGATCGGTCTAGGCCTGCAGATGGGACCGACGTGGTTCGAGGTGGATTTCCAAGTGATAGATGTACCGGCGTCCTACAACCTGCTGTTGGGACGACCCTGGATCCATGCTGCTAAGGCCGTAGCATCAACGCTACACCAGGCAGTGAAGTTCGAGTGTAACCACCAAGAGGTGATTATTCATGGCGATGGTAGTAACCCTATTTACAATCGCCAGACTATTCCGATGATCGAAGGAAGAAGAAAGCTGGGTGGAGAAACTTACCACAACATTGAACGGGTCAATTCCATAGAAAAGGACAAATGGTGGGATAGGAAAATCGAGAGTATACTAAACTGAAGTGGGTACAATCCTGGAAAAGGGCTCGGCAAGAACCTTTAAGGAATCTCCAAACCTATCAAGATCAAAAGTCATGGCACCACTTTTGGTCTGGGGTACGACTACACTTGGCAAGAATTCAATGACCGGTATCCACCTTGGCGCGGTCCTTAATATGCTTTGGAGCAGCCAATACCGCATCTAGAGCAGACCTTCCAACAGGCCAACATTATTTATGGATCAGACTAAGAAGAAGCACTTGCAGCAATAAGGAACTTGTTTCTGAAGGACAGTGATATGGACTGCTGCGTTATTCTCGAGGAGGAGGAGGAGGAAGGCCCTTCCATACAGGCTGTGAGCAGAGGGACATACCTCAAGAACTGGATTATCAGGACGACCAAAGC
>ML264620.1:0-64003 GCA_005239495.1 Nicotiana undulata
TACGCCACGGCGAGATTGAGACTACCAGGGTGGGATCGGGCCGTACGCCACGGCGAGATTAAGTAGCATATGGGAGCGGGTCGTACGCCACGGTGGATACCAAACTTGTTTGATTTGAGATTGTTATTTGATGCCGGATATTGATGTACTTGATTATTTGTTTACTTGCCTACAGTTTTCCTTACATCCTGCTTACTTTATTACTNTGTATATGTACTCATACTACACTTTCTGTGCATTTTGTTGCACATGTACCTTTATAGTACAATGATTGTCTTGGAAGACTTATACGGGCTGCATTCATCCAGAAGCGTTCCACAGCTGTCGGAGTCTCCCTTCTGTGTACTTACATTCTATATCTATTGCCTTTGTCCCATTTATTCCTCGGACAAGAGTTGTATAATTGTATAAATTCTTAGAAACTGCTCATGTACTTGTGTCACCGGGTTTTGGGGATGTGTTGAGTCTTGTTTTATGGAATTAAATAGATTTCTTGTCGTGTTTAATTTACAAAAATTTATTTATTTGATTATGAAATGCAATAAAGGCAACGATTTCGAAATTGTTAAACAGGAAGGTATTTCAACTGATTAAGTGGTTGGCTTGACTGACAGTGGTGTCCGGGCCCATCACAACCCATAGGTTTTGGGTCGTGACAAGATGCATTTTTCCTCATGTTGTACGGTATCACGTCATTCATGCATTTTTACATACATTGATATGTGGGCATAGATAGGTATTCCACACTTGCTATCTGAAAAGAAAATGAAACATCTAATTTATTGTGGAAAGGATTTTTGGAAAAAATTTACAGTTTTCAAATTATCTCATATTTTACGACGTTTCGGTAAAGGATTTGAGTTTTTAATGATATTCTTTAAAAGTGGAACTATTTTCGGAAAACTATGATAAAGCTGAGCATTTTTATCGCTGAGTTACTTTATTATTTATATGCTCTTCGTTGTTTTGAATTGCTATTGGTTATTGGTGTTGGACCTGACCTATGTTCCAGCTCGTCACTGCTTTCAATCTAAGGTTAGGTTTGTTACTTACTTAGTACATGAGTCGGTTTTACTGATACTATACTTCTGCACATTGTGTACAGATGTTGGTTGTTGTTGTTGATGTGCTCAATGGTTGTCGGATTTGAAGATGTACATGTGTTCTTGTTGTAGCTGCCTCTTGTTCATGGTAGCCTTAGATTTATAAAAACTCTATTTATGTACTTTTCAAACAGAATATTTATTTACTTCATGTCAGCTTTGTAAATTTTATTCTTAAAGCTCATAATTTGTACTACCAATTCTTGGAAAAGGTTTAAGATTCAGAAAATTCCATTGTTTGATTGTTTTATCACTATTATTGAAATTGGACAATTATTAGTTGGCTTACCTAGCAGGTTGGGTTAGGTGCCATCGTGATTAGCAGATTTGGGTTGTGACAAGTAGTTTTGTCACATTTGAAAGACCATCACAGAGAGACTCATGAAATTTAGCTGATCTTGTTCTTTTAGCCAAGATCGGCTCACTACATCTGCTTCTTCAAAATTATCTTCTTGTGGGAACTCGCCCTCTTTAGTCAATTCTTCCACCTCAGCCTTCATTCTCATGATTGCTGCACTAATTCTTTGTATAGCCTTTTGATTTTCATTTTGTTTCTCGGCTACTTGCCTCATCATGTCCATAATACGAGCAACACGTTCCATATCCTCCACTTCATTGCTCCTATGAAACTCATAAACATTATTAGAAACATAAATAAAAGCTCTGAGAAGGATAATAAGAATTAGGACAACCATCCTAATTGTCACCTTGACCACCACACACATTACAAATATTCCACTCATAAGATTGAGATTTACAATTTTGCCACAAGTTTGGTCATCCACAATATGGACAAGGATCACCATAATTAGAATAACAAATATTAGATCATTATCATTCCAGGATGTCATGTCAACAAAGATATAAAATAGTTAATTTCTATGTCCCCTGCAACGGTGCCAAAAACTTGCTGCTCCCAACCCACATGCAAGTATACGTGGTTGTACAAGTAATATAGGATTGTAAGTCCAGATATCGTACTCACACGGACTTGTGATTAACTATTTACTAAATTAAACTAAGACAATTAATCTATTCAAGTGTTTTTCTAAAGATTATTAACTACAACTAATATAGAGTAGAAAACTAAGAAATTAAAGAAAATAAGTCGGCAATATTGGAGATGATTTCAATGAGAGACAATATTTTAGAGTTATGGGTTAGCTGACAGTGTCGTTGAGTTTTTCACTTAAATCGTCCAATTAATTTATCTGGTTTATTGATTGACATGGTTAATATTTCTCGTAGCCTTATCCAAAAGTATTACTGGCCTATTCAAGCTAACCTAACGCATATATTCCTATGGAATTATGATTAAAAAGAACACATTTATAATTTCAGTATAATAACCAAGTAAGGTGATTAGGTATATTCCTACCCTAACCGCAAATTTGTTCTCGATGCTCGAGTTCAAGATCTTTCTCTACTCAATCTTATATACAATCTAGAATTCTCTCTCCGAGTTCAATCCTAGATTCGTAGGTAGTATTCAATTGGTGATCAAGCAATCAAATAATTAAGTGCAATATTGAATAAATAAACTAATATGATAAAATAATAAGAACAATTCAAGCTACAAACTACAACGTTCATGTAGCGCCCAAAAATCCAGAACTAATAAACTATAAAACTAGAAGAAGAGAAGAGAGGAAAAACTAGTTAGAAGCCCCCTCCAAGCGTGGTGTGTGTTCCTCCACGTGAAAGTATGTTAGATATCCTCCAAATTAGGTTTAGGATCCCTTTTATATGAGTTGGGACCGTGTAGGGACGAAATAACCTTGATCCGGACGAAATAGGAGAGTACCCCGTCACCCAGCGTCCAGGGCAGTGTGGTGCGCTGGCCTTGGCGCTGGAGTGCTGATGATTCTTCCCACGGCGCCATAGGTGGTGTGGGTCGCTGCTTGTGTCACTGAAATTCAACCTTTCCCATTTTTCTTCCGTTTTGGCTCTAATCTCGCACCTTTTGCCCCCAATTTCTTCAAGGTTATTCCTACATATAAAATTACCACGAATAAGCATAAATCATACATTTCACATCCGAAATTCACGAAACATGGGTAAAATATGATGCAATATACATATAAATATATATACTTTAAGCTAAATATCACTTATGGACTATTATCAAACTCGGATATTTAAATATATATATATATATAATATTAAATAATAGGAGCCCATTTTTCTTACATTCTCCCACTTAGGCTACCTTAGCAAAATTTATATATTAAAACAAAACAAAACAAACAAAAAGTTAATTTTCCTAAAAGAAATTCCGAGATGACGAAAGAAAAACATTTGTGGTCACATTTTTATTTAATTATAAAAGAAGCCCATAATACTTAATTGACCTAAATTAACTCAACCTTGAATATCGGACTATGGAGATCTATATATAATTGTCAACACATGATCTTCCATAATCACAACAATCTGAATTAAGTCAACAAGATCATGGTCTAGTAGTGTAGTAAGGAGTAGTGCCACGTGCGATGTATAAATATAACAATGTATGTACGCATGCACTATTACCTTTTTGGTCCTTTATATGTCATAAACACATATAACATAGCCACTTCTTGGACGAACCAATTTTCACCTTAAGATACCATTTACCGAATTGCAGCATGTACAAAAAGTAGATACCATCTTGAACGAACCAGTATTCATCTCAAGATATCGTATTACCGAAATGCATCCAATATAAATAGCAACTAAAGATGCATATAGTTGCACATTAAATAAAAGCTCTTGGGCGAACTTTATTTTCACCTCTAGATAGTACGATGTGACTTACAAATAATGTGAACAGAAATGATGAGAATCATAAAAATAATATATAAGAATAAATGCGCATTTTATTCTATATAATAAATGTTCACAACCACAGAATACTAAAACTCCAACAAAACTAAAGAACCAAAAGACTCTACAGTACCCAGATTTATAACATGAGGATTAAAATCATTTGGCATGAGACAGTATGTGATGACCCAAAAGGTCATCCCGTGTATTTCTAGCTAAATATGTGTTCTGAGGTTATGAAAACCTCCTTCTATATCACCTCGATTTGCGTGCGCAACTCAGACGTATAGCCGGGAAGCTTTGGTGTGAAAAATTGATAAAAATGATGTTTTTGTATTGAAATTTGAATAAGGTTGACTTTGGTCAACATTTTTGGTAAACGGATCCAGACCCTTGATTTGACGGTCCCGGAGGGTCCGTAAAAAAATATGGGACTTGGGCGTATGCCCGGAATCAAATTCCGAGGTCCCAAGTCCGAGAAATGAATTTTAAAAAAAAATTGTGTTCTGAAAAATATAAGAGACTTTGAAAATAAAATTCTATGTGAAACCTATAGTATTGGGTCTGTATTATAGTTCCGGAGCCCGGTACAGGTTCGATATGGTTTATATGTATTGTCTGTAAAGTTTGGTAAGAAACGAAATCTGTTTGACGTGATTCGGACCTTAAATGCAAAATTCGATGTTTAAAGAAGTTTTGAGAAATTTCATTGATTTTGGGGTTTAATTCGATGTTTGAGATGATTTTGGTGATTTGATCGCACGAGTAAGTTCGTGGGATATTTTTGAGGTTGTGTGCATATTTGGTTTGGATCCCCGAGGGCTCGGGTGTGTTTCGGGGTGTTTGAACTTAAGACAACACTGCTGGTGCACCAGTTCTGGTGTGCTCGCACCAGCGAGCCTAGGGCCGCAGGTGCGGTCCCTATCGCAGGTGCGGACCCTTCTCCGTAGAAGCGGTTCCGCAGGAGCGGATAACCTTCCGCAGGTGCGGCCCCCCTATGGGCATTTCCATCTCCGCAGGTGCGATCCCTTTCTCGCACCTGCGATAGCATAGGTGCGACCCAAGCACCGCAGGTGCAAAAGTCGAGCAGTGATGTTTTTAAAAAAACAAACTTCAGACGCTTCTTCTTCCACTTTGTCATAAAAATAGAGGACCTAGGGCGATTTTATCAAGAGATTTTCTTCCCAATTCGTAGGTAAGTGTTCACTAACTGATTTCCTTCAACTTTCTAACATTTTTCATCAATTATCATCAAGAATCCTAGGGTTTTCATGGTAGAAATTTGGGGATTTGGGTAGAGTTAGGGCTTTTTGATTATTTGAGAATTTGACCTCATTTTGGGGTCGAATTTCAAAACAAATTATATATTCGGGCTCGTGGGTGAATGGGTGATCGGGTTTTGGTCCGAACCTCGTGTTTGGACCAAGCGGGTCCGGGGTCAAATTTTGGGTTTTTGGAAGAATGTTGAGAAATCTATAATTAAGCGTTGAAATTGAATTGTTTAGCCTTTATTGATGTTATTGAGTCGATTATGTCTAGATACGATTGATTTGGAGTCGGGTTCAAAAGGAAAAGCGGTGCTAGAGGCTTGATTTGATCGTGGAAGTCGAGGTAAGTGTTTGGCCTAACCTTAGCTTGAGGGAATAGGTGTTGAGTCTTATTTGCTATGTGTTTATTCCATTTCCAATGTATAGATGAGGTGACGAGTACCTATATGTTGTGGTCAAGCATGCCCGTGAGTCGAATATGAGTAATTATGTGATTGTCATTGAAGTTTACTGTGTTTATGGATTTGATATCATTTGGTAGTTACTCATTTGATGGAAATTCTCAGTTGTCAGTATTGTTGAGTAATTGTTTGGCTAAGGAATATGTTGGTAAGTTATATATCTGTGTAGGTTTCGTTATAGTTGTGTCTTTTGCCGGGACGGTATTACTCTTGTTGATTATTCCTGTGCATTTAAGGTTTCTTATTGTTGATTTTCCTGTCAATTGTTATTTTATGTTGTTTATGCACGAGAGGACATTATGTGCCGTGTTATTGATATTTATGCACGAGGGGACATTCCGTGTCGTGTTATTGATATTTATGCACGAGGGGACATTCTGTGCCGTGTTGTTGATATTTATGCACGATGGGACATTTCGTGCCGTGTTGTGATATTTATGCACGAGGGGACATTTCGTGTCGTGTTTTATGATATTTAGCACGAGGGGACATGCCGTACCGTTGTTGTTTACTCGTTTGTTCAGAGCTGTTAGTTTTTGTTGTTATGTACATACTTCAATTGTTGCTCTGTTCCATCATTTTGGTAATTGCTACTCCTTTGTCCCCAGCATTTTTTTTCCGTATTTGTACTTAATTGTTTACTTTCTGCCGTTATTTTCGTTATATATTATTGAATTGCACATGTGTTTATTATCTGTCGTGTCCTAGCCTCGTCACTACTTCGCCGAGGTTAGGCTCGGCACTTACTCGGTACATGGGGTCGGTTGTACTAATGCTACACCTGCACTTCTTTATGTGGTGCAAATTTCGGTACCGGACCCAGTGGACACTGATCGAGGAGGCTTCCTTCAGTCCACCAGACGACACTGAGGTAGTCCTGCAGGCGTCCGCAGGCCTTGGCGCCACCTCTTATCTCTCTTCTTTCCCTGTCTTTATGTATTTCTGAGACAGTAGCACTTTGATTATTCAGACCGTTGTTTTTAGTAATCTTAGAAAGTCCGTGAAATTGTGGTACCGTTTTCTGGGAGTTGTATTATGGATTGTCAATAATTATGCACTTAAGTTGATATATTTCATTCCTTCCGCACTTTATCTCTACTTGTTATTGAATTTCATTTTTAACTGCTTAAATAATAAAGGAAATAAGTTGTAATAACTGATAATGTTGGCTTGTCTAGCGGGTTCAACATTAGATGCCATCACGGTCCCGACGGTGGAATTTCGGGTCGTGACACAGTAAGTGGATCAACTAGCATTTAATTTGTACGAATATTCTAAATAATAATGTCTCCTTGATTTACCAGCTCTCTAACGGTCAAAAAATTGATTTGCATATGTTTGGTGCCACTACGCGGCTTATTATTCTTAGAAAAGACCACAATTGTACTATTATCACAATATATTATAATGGGCCTTTGAATTGAGTCAACAACTCTGAGTTCTGAAATAAAATTTTGGAGCCAAGCAACTTGAATGGATGCATTGTAACAAGCCATGAACTCGGCATACATTGTCAATGATGTAACCAACGTATGTTTAACGCTCTTCTAATGCACCACCAACAAGAGTGAAAACGTAACCAGATGCGGATTCATAGTCATTTATGCACCCGCCAAAGTCAGCATCTGAATAACTAACTATTTCAAGACTATCAACCCTTTTGTAGATCAACATATAGTCTTTAGTATTCTGAAGATATGTCATGAACTTCTTGACTACAACCGAATGATCATGACCAGGATTAGACAAGTATCTAGCAAGGACGTTTACAATGAAAGTTATGTGTCACTACCCAAATTCTCCCTCCATGAATTGTCGTGGCGGCACCTAGTTTCTACGACTAGGTAAGCCTAACACTTTGCGAAAACAAAAATGAAAACAAGAAAATTAAAGACGAACAGTAATAGGTATTGTAAATAAGAAAATTTAGATGTCGCTCGGCATATACAATAATCAACTCACGAACTGTACATACACTCCCAAGACCCGGAAACATCGTAAGTCACAAGCTTCGACGAGTCCTAACTCTTCTATACACCATTGTCTATAGAAATGAGGGAAAAATAAACATAGGGGGATAGAGGGGGACTCCGAGAATCTGCGGGCATGGGCAAATGTACCTTGAAGTCTCCGGCAGCAGCGACTGCAACTATAAATGAGGCTGGTAAGAAAAACCTAGATCTGCACACAAAAAACATATGCACGAAAGGGCGTGAGTACACCAGAATGGTATCTAGTAAGTGCCGAGTCTAACCTCAGTCGAATAGTGATGAGGTCAGGCCAGGGCCCTACTGGTATATAAATAATAAAGCAAGGCAGAATGAAATATCGTAGTAAAATAAAGACTAAAATTGAACAAGAATGAAATCATAGGAGGTAACAACTCAGTACACAGAAATAACAACAGAGGATCTCCCGAAATACCGATTCGTAGTCCCAAAGTAAACATGCAGAACAGGAGGATCTCCCATAATACCGTTTCGTAGTCCTAAAATAAATATGCAGAATAGGGGGATCTACCGGAATAAGGTTCCGTAGTCCCAAAGTAAATATGCAACCCAAACAATAGAATTCAATAGTTACAACACGAAATCCTACAATTCAGCCTAAGTACAAGTCAAGGTAAAATAGGTAAATTCATTAAACATGTTGCACGTAGTTCAGATAAACAGTTAAGGCAAGTAGGCATGTTATTCTAGTCCAGCAGGATACTACACATGCTGATATGACTCAAATAAGAAGGAAAACATGTTATTACTTAGCAGAAAACGGGGTTTTACAATAATTAGCTCGTGTAAGTACTCGTCACCTCACATATACGACGCTCACATATCAAAACAGTACCAAATCCTAGGGGAAGTTCCCCCTCACAAGGTTAGGCAAGCCACTTACCTCGAACCAAGCTCAATCAATCTGTAACAATTCTCTTTCCACGAAAATTCGACTCTGAATGGCCCAAATCTAGCCAAATTCAATTACATGACATAAATATAACTACAAGGAACTAATCTAGATACCGAAATCAAAGAAAACAAGAAATTGGAAAATTGCCCTAAAACATCTCCCCGGGCCCACGTCTCGAAATCGGGTAAAAGTCACGAAATATGAACACTCACTCAGTCACGAGTTCACTCGTACCAAAATTATCCAAATTCGATGTTTAAATCCCAATCAAAACTCAAAAATTTGGTTGAGGAACTTTTTCCCCATTTTCCAACTTTCTCTCCCAATTACCTTAATTTAATGAAGAAAACAACTATAGATTAATGAAATACAACCAAAATCTATGTTACATCCCGCATATTCGTGCATTAAAGTTTCATCATAAGTTAATCGACGCATACTCGGGAATGAGATTATTTTGACATTATCAGTATTACACTATTTCAAACAAGTGATAAGTAAATTCGTGAATGTGTCAGGGTAAGAAAATCAAAGAAAATGAGTTTCGTCAAAGTTGACATTTTAAGGTAAAATACGGTCCAAGTTATGATATCCCGTATTTATGAATTAGTACCATATAATTATAATAGTAAAGGATATAAAGTATATTAAAAATAAGTAATATTTTAAATAATTTAAGATAATTCTCAGTTATGTGAATTATTGAATAATAAGATAGAAATATATATATCAAGTGACTAAGGAAACATATCGGGACTCTTGAATGGCTAAGGAAATATATCAAGACTCTTGAATGGCAAAACTTTGGATAAAGACTAAGGTAACGTGGCAGTCACATGGAAAATATATCAAGTGACTATTGAATCACTTTGATAAGGCGGCAATTCTAGGCAAAGAGAATTCTTTGGAAGTAAGGAGCATCTTTCTTTAATAAAGACTCCAATACGCATTTCTCATATTCATGAGAACGTGAGAATTTTCAACTTCTAACAATTCAACAAAATCTCATAAACGTCTTCAAGAATTCAAACGAGAAATTCTTAATATCTTAGCAACGTGAGATCTTGTGATTTTAAAGGAGTACGGTGTAATCTTTCTCAAGAATATTATACGGATTTTTTTATTTCGGTCTTACCGTTGCATGTTTTGTCGTCATTGTCGTGTGTTAGAGGGATTGTCCAGAGAACCGATTCAAGTATGTTAAGGCTATCCCTTCTTTCTTTTTGGCATAATCTATACGACACGAATGAAACAAGCAAATGCATAAGTTCTATAAATAACTTTATTCATAAAAATACTAGAGATGCTTATGTTCTTGATTTCCCATGTGTCATATTATTCTATTATTTGTTCATAGGTCTAAAAAATATGTAATTAGATAAAGTTTATTTCATGATTGGAAGATGTAAAATTAGGATAGATTTAGAGTGTTATTTATTTTAGAATATATCAAAGTCAAAATAAAATTACCTATTAAAAATTCCTAATTTCTATGATAAAAGAAGTAGCATTAAGTTTTAAGTAGAAATAAAAGAACTTGAACTTTAAGGTTAGCCTTTTCAGTAATTGGCATTTACTCACTTTAAAGTATTGCATAGTAAAAATAATAGTTTACGATAAAACTTGGGGTCCAAAAGATTTATTTAGCCGGATTAAATATATTGTTCAACTACAGTAAAGAATGAGTCATGATTAGATACACAATTCAAATTAAAAAATATATATATTTATATGAGTAAAAGTTTTTTTCTAATTATATTTTTTTCTTCTAATTTTGTTGATCTCTATTACTTGCAAAACTGTAGGGTGTGAGAAATTATGGTTCTCTCTTAATTTAATATAACTATTTAATTCTAAGTATGTATATTTTAGTTATTTTTTTGTGGAATATTGGTCCAACATTAGTCAATCTTTAGACTATAATATGTTATAAATAGTTTTCTTACTTTCCCTAGAGTTACAAGTTTTATCATCTTTTGGGAGTTATAAATAGGATGCAACCTCCTTCATGCTCTAACTGACTAAAAGCTTTAATTCAAATTTATTTAAGTATATTTTTAATTTATAACTCATATTAATCAGAGGTATAATGGTCTTTTGACGTACCGAGAGATTTTATTAACGTATTTCATATTCATTTCATGCACTTATACATGCACATTGACCCATGACCAGATGGTTATATACGCGTGTGTATATATATATATATATGTATATATATATATGTATGTATATATATATATATATATATATATACATACATATATATATATATATATATATATATATATATATATATATATATATATATATATATGTATGTATGTATGCATATGGGATATGGGAAAGGTTATGGCGTTATATACGCACCACCACCTGATCAGTTGGTATACGTTGATGATTTGCCCACAGTGGCCGAGATGATATAATGGGATGCCCTTAGAGGTTTGATGATGTTATGAACGCATATACCCATGCATGGTATGACATTTATACGCATGTGCATGACATTATAATATTAAGTGATTCACAAAGTTGTGCAAACGTACATGTCGAGTCTTTTACACCATGTTTCTCTCATGCCTATTATTTATTGATTTTCATTCCTTACATACTCAGTACATTATGTGTACTGACGTCCCTTTTGCTTGGGCAAGCTGCGTTTCATGCCCGCAGGTCCCGATAGATAGGCTGAGTGCCCTCCAAGTAAGCTATCAACTCAACGGAAGATGTTTGTGCGCTCCATTTGCTTCGGAGTTGTTTGTTTGGTTAGTATGATTTAGACGTGTATTGTTTGGGATGGCAGGACTCTGTCCGACCTTTATGAAAATTATGTATTCGTAGAGGCTTGTAGACAGATGTCGTGTATGTAAACGATTGTATGGCCTTGTCGGCTTATGTTCAGTGTACGAGTGATTATTTTAGTCTTATAGGCATGTTTGTCTTATGTATAAGTTGGTATCACATGTTGTGTTCTACTTATATTTCGGTAGCCTTCCGGCTTAGTTATCTATTATAGTATGACATGAAAAGATACGTTATGTTGGTACTCGGTTGAGTAAGGTACTGGGTGTCCGTCGCGGGACATCGATTTGGGTCGTGAAAATCGAGTTAGGAATCATTACCCCAAAGCTTTCTCTGAAAATCCCTTGAAAAATTGCCAATCTTTAGCTCTCAAGTCCAAAAATAAAGAAATGAATTCGAACCCACGCACTTAGGTCCTTTCTGCCAGTCAAACCGCTTCTGCGGGTCTTTATCCGCATCTGCGATCCCGCTTTTGCTGCTAAGACTTCGCACCTGCGGAGATTCATTAAACTCCCAGGCTTCGCATATGCGCACTACCTTCCGCACCTGCGGACGCGCTTCTACGCTCACTTGTCCGCTTCTGTAGAACTCAACTTCCTCCCCAGATCCGCTTCTACGGCCCTTATCTCGTATCTGCGCTCACAGACTCTCATGACCAAAATCGCACCTGCTCCCTTTTCTCCGCATGTTCGAGTCGACACATGTGGTCTCTCCTTCGCAGGTGCGAAACCAGCAACATCAGAATTTGCATAAGTCCAATTTTCCATTTGTTAAGCACCTGAAACTCACCCAGGCCCCGGGGACCTCAACTAAACATACCAACAAATCCTAAAACACCATACAAAATTAGTCGAGCCCTCAACCACTTCAAACAACGCTAAAATCACGAATCATCCTCCGATTCAAACTTAAAGAACTTGAAAATTCCAAATTGGAGAACCGATGCCAAAACTATCAAACAATGTCAGAATTGCCCCAAATTTTGCACACAAGTCATATTCAACCCTACGGACCTACTCCAACTTCCGGATTCAAAGTTCGACTCTGATATCGAAAATTTCACTACCGATCATAATCTCCAAAACTTCGACTTTTTTCTATTTCAAGCCTAAATGAGCTAGAGATCTCCAAGATCTTTCATATTAAAGTTTCTTGACAAGAGTTGTTTGGTTTCAAAAAGCAATCCACAATTATTGTTGGCCAGTACAATATCATCAACATAGAGACAAGAAAAATGAATTTGCTTCCACTAATCTTCCAATAGATACATTCATCAAACTTGTTCTCGACAAAACCAAATTATGGCACAACACTATCAAATTTCAAATACCAGTGACGAGTAACTTGTTTCTGACCATATATAGACTTATTCAACATACATACTAGTGTTCATTTCCACTTTCGATGAAAATTTCAAGTTGTTTCATATAATTATCTCAGACAACTCTCCATTTGGAAACGATGTCTTAACATTCATCTGGTGTAACTCGAGGTTAAAATGAGTCACCAAGGCCATGATAATTCTGAAACCATATTTAGTGGATACAAGAGAAAATGTTTCATTATAATCAATTCCCTCTTTCTGAGTAAAATCCTTTGCAACCAACTGAGCCTTAACTTGATCAATATTTCCATGACTATCTTTTTGGTCTTGTAAATCCATTTGCAACTTATTGGTTAGTTCCCGCTCGGTAACTCAATAATGTCCTAGAAGCCATTGTCACACATGAACTTTATCTCATCTTTCATAGCATTAAGCCATTTTTCTGATTCATGACTATTAAGAGCTTGATTATATCTCGTAGCGTCTTCAATTTGACCGATTATCGTAATCAGCCTCACCCTAATATATTTGATAATCAATAGAAATAGATGATCTCCTCTCTCTTTGTGATCTACGATGTGAATTATCATTAGCTTGAATATTCTCATCTTTTATCACCATAGGGTCAATATCCCGTGAACTGCTTCCCCTTGGCTCACTAGACTGAGAGTTACTTCCGTCAGCAAAATCAGTCTTTAAAAATTTTGCAGTCCGTGATTCAACAATTCTAGTGTCACGAGAGAGACAAAAAAACATATACCATTTTGAATGATCTAGGTATCCCATGAAATAACATCGAATAGTCCTAGGATCGATTTTTTGTGCAGCGGATCAAATATCTTAATTTCTGCAGGACATTCCCAAACTCAAAAATGATTCAAACTTGATTTCCTGCCAATCCATAGCTCAAAAAGAGTCTTAGGAACAACTTTACTCGGCACTCGATTCAGGATTTAAGTGGCAACAACCTTAATAGCTTCGCCCCAAATGAATTTTGGCATATTGGTCCGACTCATCATGCTTCTTTTCATTCCCATCAGTGTGCGATTACGCCTTTCTGCCACACACTTTTGCTCAGGGTCTGCAGGCATGGTTACTCGGCCAATGATTTCAATATCTTAAAGATATTTAGCAAACGGTCCAGTTGTTGACCAATTTCTGTGTATCTTTCATAATACTCCCCACCACAATCAGATCTCATAACCTTGATAGCTTTTCGCGATTGCTTCTCAACTCCAACCCGATTTTTTTTAAAACATCACGAGAATCAGATTTTTCTTTAATTAGATAAATAGCAATAGCTGGAATAATCATCGATAAAGGTGATCAAACATGATATTAAGACACAAAATAAATCAAGATTAGCAAGAACGATTACGTACCTATTTGAGCCATATTGCGGATTGACGAAGGACTAGGTCTTTTTCTCTATTATCCTTTCTCCAATATGGCGGCGTCAATGGGACAACTACCTCACAGATGTTATGAAATAAATCTGACTATGTGTTTATACAAGGGCTAGAGATGGGACCTAGATGTAATTAATAAAATCCTGATGGGCCCTCTCATCACGGGCCTCATCGGGTTGAGCCTACACTTACCGCCGTACTAGACATACCAAGCACATAAAGTACATCCCAATAACCAATTATCACATTATAATTGGGCTCCATGTTTATGGACTATTATCAAACCCGGATATCTAAATATAAATAAAATATTTAATAATGTAAGCCCATTTTTCTTACACAATCTATTTATTATTTAAAAAAAAAAAACTTTTTATCCTATTTGCACAGTATAATTCTCGACAAAGTAAATTTAAATGAAATCCCTTCTCTCGTACTAGCTCCACCCCTGACGACAAATTCTCTAAATTTTTCATTAGCTTACATAACATACAAATTACGTGATTAAATCTTAATTTCAACTAATAAATATCACCTATATCCGTCTTTTTCTTTTATTGCACTCTATTTTCACGAAGTTTGAATTTGTAATCCGTCTGTTTCTGGTTCTTATTCTTTCGTTTGTGGTGCAGCTCTCTTTAAAAAACTTACATTGACCCGCCTTTTCTGCTATTCTGAATGACATGTTGTGCTTTTGTCACGGACGGGCGCCTCTTTGGGTTAAATCTTCTATAAAACATGGTGTAGGAGAATTAGGATTACTTTGGTCAGCCTAAAAAGGGAAATGGAAAAAAGAGAGAAAAGAAGGGACTAAAATGGTTCTTGTCTAAATTCTAAAGGTTGAAATAGTGGATAGAATATCTTATATTTATTAGAAAAACATTTTCCTCCGAGTTCAAACACATCATCTGATTATAAAAGCTGCAAACTCAACAGAGTAAAATACATAAGCAGTAGGCTGAAGACCATTGAAATGTATGAGGCCAGAATGGGGTGGTAACATATCCCAAGTTTGATGGCAGTTTACTTCTGGATGCTGCAATGTAAACAAATCCTATGCATTGAAACGAACACATAAATTGGACAGAGGGAACCACTTTCAGTCTGCAGACCAAACCCGAAAATGTGGAATTGACAGATGCTCTACAATTCGAGAACTCAATTGAAATCCGCATGCAAATTCAATTTTTTGTTTCTCTAGAACAGCAAGTATGTATTAAACAGATACCTTAAGTCCAGAATTGAACTCCAACACTGGGTTTCTGAACATCCTATCAATTTTTCGATTGAAGAATCCCCAGATGACTCTGTTTAAGATTTGAATGAGAGTAGCAAATTCTCTTGGTCTAAAGTCAAACAGTGTAATTCTGAATGAAACAAATAACCATATTATGCCAGTTTTCACAAAAGTAATGCAGGTAACCAGCAGCTGCACCGCCCACCTTCATCACATTGAGATGTGTAAATACAGATAATTCTCAGAGATCTGGCATGCCTTTTCCTGTTTTTGGATCATACGTCCTCTCCATGACCACCTCCATTGGAGTATCTTTGGGACCAGCTGCACAAAGTAAAGGAGAACATCCAGAAGAAAGAGGATCAGACGTCAGCCGAATACACACATATATTGACCCTGGAAGAGTAATCAAACATCTTTAATTTGGTAGAACCAACTCTATGAAAATTTTCATTGAAGTCAAAAGAAGGGAGTGGTAAGCAACAATGTCAAACAAGCACCATCAACTCACAGCAAAAAGAATACTTAAGTCGCACACCTCAGGAACCATCCATCATCACTCAGCACACATATTTCTCAAAGTTGCGTAAGCCAATCCCCAACCCGTTCCCAACTTCAACCTTCCATATTGCCAAACAGTACTCCCACAGTAAACTAACAGAAGAATAAACCATATTGTTGATCTCCCAAGATCCACGCATCATCTAATTTGACTTGCAATTTAATTTTAGGTTACACTACTTAAAACCGCACCATAACGTGCCATGCATATTTCAACAATTTGTCTTAAATGAAACCTATCCTACATTAAAGTTGTGTCTACATCTTAGCTCTTCAAAGTATGAAGCTTTAATTTCTTCTTCCAGTTGAAATCAGATTATACCTCTACGGCTATTATCCCCCCCACCCCCGCAACTCTTCAGAAAAAAAATAGAAGAAACACATGGCATATACTACGTCTAAGATGCAACAGAATACTCATCTAGAAGCATATACTCAGGCGAATGCGAAAGAATTTGATAATTACCAACTGTAGGCCTTGGTGTGGTCCTTATATTTAAGATCTCGGGCCGAGGAATAATAGAACCTGACGCTCCTATACCTCTTGAGACTCTTACTTTGGAGCCATCCTCTAGGTATCTAATCCCGACCTTTGTTGGTTTCCTGTGGAAGAAAACATGAGCTACCACCATGTTCTAAGAGCAAAAGACAAATGGTAAGGGAAAAATAAATACATCCATACCCTGTGACTGGATCTACAACCTGAACATTGGATACATGCAGCGGCGCCTCAACGGTAAATATTCCACCTTCATGGCCTTGCCCTTGTTTAATATGTTTCTTGACCTGCAAAAGGGCATATAATACAGTAAGGTGTAGTTTTGTTTTACATACTAATTATGTTTTTGATAAAATAACATAACTTTATTTATAAACAATACCAAGTGGGTACCGAAAGAAGTAAAAAAGTAAGTGATCTGTCCTCTGCCAAAGCTTTAGAAAGTCTAAGGCCAAAACATTTTGTCATGTTAGATAAAGAATCTCCCTTACACCAACAGTCCAAATATATTTGGGAGGAGGGTGACAAGGAGTGTGTCTGTTTCAGAGAACCAATTCGGTTTCATGGCCAGGGCGGTCGACTGCAAAAGCCATTCATCTGATAAGGAGGTTTATAGGGAGTGAAAGAAGGACTTGCATATTGTATTTATTGACTTAGAAAAAGCCTACGACAAAGTCCCTAGGGAGGTTTTATGGAGATGTTTGGAGATTAGCAGTGTTCCGATAGCGTACATAGGGTGATTAAGGACATGTACGATATAGCTAGGACGCGGGGAAGAACCGTGGGAGGTGACTCGGTCTATTTCCCTGCGGAGATAGGGTTGCATCAAGGATCAGCTCTTAGTCCATTTTTATTTGCCCCGGTGATGCATGTGCTGACACGACACATTCAAGTAGGGTAGTGCATAATTTGGTAAATACCGAATTACGGTACTGAAACCGAAAATTTTGGTATTTGATATTCTATATTTTGATATTCGGTATGTTATTTGGTTTAAGTTTAAAAAAATATTGGTATAGTCATATCTATGCACTAATTAGTATTCAAATCGAATAAACCGAAATCGAAAGGAGAAAACCGAACCATACCGAATTTAACTAGGTACAGTATTGGTATTGCATTTTAAGAAACCGAATACCAAATAATGAACCGAAATGTCTAAATACCGAACCGTACCGACGAACACCCCTACATTCAAGGAGAGGTGCCATGGTGCATGTTATTTGCAGATGATATAGTGTTCGATTGATGAAACGCATTGCGGGGTTAATGCTAGACTAGAGGTGTGGAGACAGACTCTGGAGTCTAAAAGTTTCAAGTTGAGTCGGACGAAGACTGAGTACTTGGAGTGTAAGTTTAGTGTTGGGACTCATGAAGCAGAAGCGTACGTGAAGCTAGATACACAAGTCATCCACATGAGAGATAGTTTTAAATATCTTGGGTCTATGATTTAGGGTAACGGAGAAATCGACGAGGATGTCGCACACCGTATTGGAGCGGATGGATGAAATGGTGGCTCGCTTATGGTGTTTTGTGTGACAAGAATGTGTCACCTAGACTTAAGGGCAAGTTTTATAAAGTGGTAGTTAGACCGGCAATGTTGTATGGAGCCGGGTGTTGGCCAGAGTCGAGAAATCTCATGTTCAGAAGTTGAAAGTAGCGGAAATGAAGATGTTGAGATGAATGTGTGGACATACCAGGAGAGATAAGATTAGGAACGAGTATATTTTAGACAAGCCGGGTGTGGCTCCTATATAAGATAAATTGCGGGAATCAAGGGTGAGATGGTTCGGGTGAAGAGGAAAGGCCCTAATGCCCCGGTTAGGAGGTGTGAGAGGTTGACCACGGCGGGCCAGAGGAAGGGGTAGACGGAGGCCTAAGAAGTATTGGGGTGGTGATTAGGCAGGACATGACGCTTCTTCAGCTTACCGAGGACATGACCCTCGATACGGGGGTGTGGAGGTCAAGGATTAGGGTTGTGGGTGGACAAAGAGTCTAGAGTTTCGTCTAGGCATCCTAGTAGTATTAGTACTAGTCTTGTATTTTGCTATGCCTAACCCCTCGCTATTTCACATTGTGTCATTATTTCCAGCAAGACTGCATGTATTTTTGTAATTTTGTAGTCTTAGATATCTGTTGTTGCACGTATCTCCATTTGCGCCTATGTCTAATTACTTGATTGTTGCTAATGTTTGTTTATTGCTTCATTTTCACTTCCTTAGAGCCGAGGGTCTTTCGGAAACAACCTCTCTACCTTCATTAGGTAGGGGTAAGGTCTGCGTACATTTTACCCTCCCCAGAACCCACTCGTGGGATTTCCCTGGGCTTGTTGTTGTTGTTTACATAAAAATATCTTGAAGCGTTTCTTAGTCAATTAACAACTATGTTCCGTAATACAGCTATCACCAAGTGTGATTGTGAAAGAGCTACTTGTCTAAAACACCACCAACTGGTTCTTGCTTGTTGCTCACTAATAATCCACACTCCACGGAGAGGTTGCCTTATAGTTCTTACTAGTGAAGCAGACTCCTACAGCTAGCTATATCTCAACGAAACCACCTTGAGCAACTCAGTTTCTTGTTCAATCTAACATCTTGATGTCGATTCCTCCCACATAGTTTCACAAAGATGTAATCAGTCTATCTTATATTCTTTATATTACGGTCACCAATGAGGATTTACTACATTGAAATTATTTTTATGTTCTCATATTACAATCATATATCGCTGGGAAATTAGAACCTAAACATTCTTCAGTCTACACCCATTCTCCAACACCACCACTAAAACTTAATGCAAAAGAAAGCATGATAAAGGCTGAGACTATCACCACTTGAACCCAGACAGACATAATCTAAATTCAGAGGACATAATCCATTCAGAGGTAACGTGAAATAGTGGCATACCAGAGTACCGTCATGAAGGTTGCATAAAGTCTGATAGGATCATATGGACTGTTAACTTCTCAAGATGATGAGCTTTTCAATTTAAAGCTTTTTTTGCTAGGATTTGCTACATCTACTAACCTAACAATAATATATGTTGTTAACGGACTAACCAGCACTTTATGATATAAAATTTATACTTTTTCCTTTACCTATTAGTTTACTTTTATTGTATTCACAACCGTCTATTGTTTAGTGTTTGCTTAACGTTTCTATATGTAGAACTATTATTGTTATGCAGAAAATTCAGACAGCTCAACTGCATTAGACATTTTTTAGAAGGAAAAAGCTCATCTACATTAGACTTTATAGCGTCAAAACATCTCTTTTCCTTTCAATATTTTCATTAAGGCTATAAATCTAGTAATCTACGTACATGGTGAGCTGTACCTTCATATTGCAACATGCCTATTGCTTTAAAAGTACGGATATTTTATTTTTTTAAGTTGCAAACAACATCATACCGTAAAAAACCAACTATCAGATTGTCAGAACAACTTATCAATCTTCTATGTAAATTCACAAGACACATATATTGGACCACAACTATTAGAAAGAAAACATTCATGTAAGAGTCAGGATTTGGAAAGGCAACGCAAAGGAAACTCTAACAACAAACTTTCTAGTTCATCATAACCTAAGTCCTCAGTTCTAAATACACAACCCAGCACTTTGAGCATACGTCCGAACGTCAGAAAAATATGGTTATGATGGCTCCACCATGAAATATGGAACATACTTAATTTTGAATATCCTGACACTCTCGATATATTCATAAACTAAAATAGATGCTATACGACACTTAGGACTCAACAATCAATTATAGCTCCTACTCCGCCTCCTTCAACTTTGGGATAGGATCCTCATTGGTCCTTTTTACATTGTGCAGGCGACTTAACATACTAAACTAGCCTCTTCTACTATTTTTTTTAATCATTAAGCAACATCAACAATAACAACCTAGTCGAATCTCGTATGTGGGATCTAGGGAGGGTAGTGAGTACGCAGACCTTACCCCTACCCTGAGGAACTAGAGAGGTTGTTTCCGAAAGACCCTCGGCTCAAGAATACGAAAAGAGACAAATACATCAGTACCATCAACAGAAACCATAATAATAATAACAGCAACATAAGAACCAGAAAATAGATGAAAAGCAATAACGTTTTGATCATTAAGCATGGATTTCATTTTTGAGACAACCATTTTATACTTGCAAACTTACTAAGAAGCTCATAATGTTAAATCGTTCCCAGAAGACTACCAGTGAAGCTTTAGATGAACCCAAAGGTCAAACTGTCAAAATTCTCGATTCAAATCAAAACAACCAGACTCTCAGGCTTTTGAAGTACGAAGCTAAAATCAGGTACTCATGGCGTTTTGATCATTAAGCATGGATTTTATTTTTGAGACAACCATTTTATACTTGCAAACTTACTAAGAAGCTCATAATGTTAAATCGTTCCCAGAAGACTACCGGTGAAGCTTTAGATGACCCGAAGGTCAAACTGTCAAAATTCTCGATTCAAGCCAAAACAACCAGGCTCTCAGGCTTCTGAATTACGAAGCTAAAATCAGGTACTCATGGTGGCGGAATGGAACATGAATAGGTGATATAAGTAATATTTTGATCATTATACCAACAAAAGACAACAAGAGAATTAAGAGCATCATAAATTTTCATCGTAGATTTGTACTTTCACAATTTTCTGAAGATCGCGTAAGATTAGATAGAAATGTCTTCAAAACTTGAGAGACAATCTCTTTCGTCTTCTCTACCATTAATATCTTCTTTATCTTATTCCGAGGGAATTTTTTATGATCAATTCATTCAACATTTTTCACATCTAAATTATGTATTATATATATACATTGTTATGCAGAAATGAAATTAGTTGAACTTAGAAAAATTTAAAAAAAAAAATAAAGAATCCAGAAAATACACGATTTTGGTTTATGGTTCCACATTTCATTTACATGCAATAAAATAAATCGAAGATAAGCATAAGCATTGAAAAAAACCTCTTGCATAACCCTCATAGATGACGAGACACAAAAGTGAGGAAACAAAAACAGCTGTAAGACTTGAAATCTGTTTGCAAGTTGCAACTTCAAAGTTGGAATTAGGTGAACTTTATGAGTTAAGATTCTCAAATTGATGTAAAATATTCTCCCACTCATCAGTATCAATTCCACAATAGGGCTCCCTAATACATAATAACAAGTAAACAGATAAAAACAGGATTTTGGAACAATGAAAAAAAGTGAAAAAGAACTAAATTATGACAAGATATGTTTGACAACCCGGGTAAATTATCACAAGACGCGTTTAAAGGATATAAAGCATGTGCCAAGAAAAATGCTAACCAGGTTTTTGCCCTCAACAATTACACGGTTTTGGGAACGTATGACACGCTTAATGGTACCAGTCTCGCCTTTATCTTTTCCCCTGATAATCATGACCTGAGCATTGGAAACAAAACATAAAAAGGAAATAATTAGAAAAATCCCTAAGGTATTAGAGAGTCAATCAGCCAGGGAAACAGTGATTAATGAACTTACATTATCACCTCTGAGAATTCTCCACTGATAAATGAGTTTCTGATAACTTTTCCAACCCATTTTGAGCTTCACTAAAGTACAAGCTCCCTGATTTTCATCCACATGTGAAAATAAAATCCACTAATCAGATGAATATAAACAACAACAACAACAACCCAGTAAATTCCCAAAAGTGGGGTCTGCGGAGGGTAAGATGTTGGCAGCCTTACCCCTACACGGGAAGGGCAGAGAGGTTGTTTCCGATAGGTTGTTTCCGATAGATCATCGGCCGGAGAAAAGACCACAATTTAAAAAAGTAGAAAAAAGAAAAGGGCTTTAACATCCATATCAGAGTCGGTGGACTATCAAGGCCAGGGTTACTGCTAAGGCAGAACTCAGACACTACAACAATCAAAGGGGTGATGGAAAAGTATTCTCTTTTGATCTTCTTGATTCTGATGGAGGAGAAATAAGAGTAACATACTTTAACTTTGTAGCTGACCAATTTTACCACCAGATTGAGCCATGTAAAGTGTATTTGATTTCCAGGGGTAGCTTGAAACCAGCTCAGAAAGCTTACAATCACCTTCCAAATGACCATGAAATTATGCTCGAGAGCACATCAGTGGTTCAACCTTGTTTTGAGGATGACACGACTATTCCTCAACAACAATTTCATTTTCGGCCAATCAGTGATATTGAGGCCTTGGAGAACAATAGTGTGGTAGATGTGATTGGTGTGGTGTCTTCAATAAGTCCATCTAGCTCAATAATGAGGAAAAATGGTACAGAAACTCAGAAAAGCGTTCTCCGGCTGAAGGATATGTCTGGCAGAAGTGTTGAATTAAGTAGGGAAATTTCTGCAATGCAGAAGGTCAAACACTTCAAAGCATGTGTGATTCTGGAGCTTCCCCTGTTTTGGCAGTCAAAGCTGGAAGAGTAAATGATTTTAATGGCAAATCTGTAGGTACTATATCTATAAGCAAGTTGTTTATAGAACCGGATTTCCTGAAGCTCTAAAACTGAAGGCATGGTTCGAAAGGGAGGGAAAGAACATGCCATCAGTATCTCTTTCCCGAGAAGTGAGCAGGCAGCATTGGTCGGACAGATGTGCGAAAAACGATTTCTCAAATCAGAGATAAACAATTGGGCACTTCCGAGAAACCAGATTGGATCATAATAAGTGCTATTGTTAATAAAGGGTGAGAATTTTTGCTATCCTGGATGTCCCCCCATGATAGGAGATCGACAGTGCAACAAAAAGGTGACAAATAATGGGGATGGGAAATGGCGGTGTGACAGGTGTGATCAGACTGTTAATGAATGCGAATATAGGTACATTCTTCAGTTCCAGATTCAGGACCATACTGGCTTAACCTGGGTTACTGCATTTCAGGAATGTGGTGACCAGATCATGGGTGTGTCTGCAAAAGAACTGCATTTCCAAAATGATGATAGATTTACAGATATCATGGGTAATGTCTTATTCAACAAATTTATCTTCAAATTGAAAGTGAAAGAAGAAATGTTTAGCGATGAACAACGCCGTCACACCTCCTTTTTCACGAAGGGGGATAGGAGAGTTTTTCCAATTTAAGTGACATTATTCGAAATGGGATTATTTATTTATTTTAAGAGTCGTCACTCGGTATTTATGGTGTTCCAAGTAACCGGCTTATTTTAAATCCCAAATCGAGGAAGTTTGACTCCGTTTAAAGTCTGCGAAACAAGAAGACGGGTAAGGAATTATGTTAACCCGGGAGAAGGTGTGAGGCACTCCCGAATTCCGTGATTTTAACATGGTCACTTAACTATTAATAATTGGTCTAATTATCTGATTAATTACATGTTAAACCCTTTTGTGCATTATCACTTTTACACCGCTTTTAATTATTTTAAACAATTATGGAGTTTATTTAAACAAGTCGCGGTGTCGTGCACTTGCTATTTTTGTACACATCACAAATCACGTCACGTGAAACGCCCGTGATTCACAACGTGTTTATTTTAATTATTGTTTGAAGTTATGGTCGGGTCACATGAAATGCACACCCGAATAGGATTTACGTATCGTGGCCATGCCACGGAAACCGTACCCATAGTCACGATAATTATTATTAACCGCGCCTAAAACAAGCTATGATGTTCATCTATTATTCTTAAGCTACTTTGAGATTAATTGTAAAAGGTCCGTGATTTATGGAAATTGTTTGAACAAGTCGCGATGTCGCGCACTCGTTTGTTTTTGCATACATTGCGAATCACGTCACGGGAACCGTGCCCACGATCTACAACATGCTTATTATAATAATATGGAAAAGTATCACAACCATGTCAATTTAACTTGCCTCTATGCTTTATTTGGAGGTCAAATGACTAGTAGATTGAGAAGGCATATTGGACCAAGAAATGTACTTATCACTATGAGCGAGAGCAAACGAATCTGATGCAGCTTATAAGAAAATCACCTTCAGAATGTAGATTATGAAATCGCTAACATGTCTATGCAGACACTATAGCGGTAATAGCTTCTATAAACAATGGGAAGAGGCTAGATTTCAAAAGGACGGATTAACAGAAAGCGTATGCACAACGCTAGCTTGGATAGAATATCTTATATTTATTAGAAAAACATTTTCCTCCAAGTTCAAACACATCATCTGATCATAAAAGCTGCAAACTCAACAGAGTAAAATACATAAGCAGTAGGCTGAAGACCATTGAAATGTATATGAAGCCAGAATGGGGTGGTAACATATCCCAGGTTTGATAGCAATTTACTTCTGGATGCTGCAATGTAAACAATCCTATGCATTGAAACGAACACATAAATTGGACAGAGGGAACCACTTTCAGTCTGCAGACCAAACCCGAAAATGTGGAATTGACGGATGCTCTACAATTCGAGAACTCAATTGAACTCCACATGCAAATTCAATTTTTTGTTTCTCTAGAACAGCAAGTATGTATTAAACAGATACCTTAAGTCCAGAATTGAACTCCAACAACACTGGATTTCAAGTTTTTAAAGCAAATCCTAGCTTTTAAAGCATGCCATGAGTCTCAAAGAAAGACCAAATATTCATCATTCAATAAAGACCAATCATTATTACAGAGTGGTATGAACATACCTAGACTGGAAAGACAAATACAGAGCAGAAATGGAGACGGCAAGGGTTTTAGGGGGGGGGGGGGGGGTCTGATCTTCTTTGTTTGCTGCTGGTCTTTTTGAAGTGGGAGGAGATTAGGTCGTTTATGTGGGATGGAAGAAGAAGACGCCGTTTAGGCGTTTGAAGGGGAATGGGTTGGGCTTATGGGATGATTGGGATGATGGGTAAGAGTTGGGCCCAGAAAACTGGCCCAACTTTGAATTCAAGCTCTAAAGAGCCACTCTTTTCCTTCTTTATTAGGCTTTCACAATTAGCCAATAATTAATTGACCTAACATGTAAAGCTGCAAATTGCAAAATTAACCTATTTAATAATTTATCTAACAATTGACTAAATTAATTAATTAAAAATGCATGTGAAAATTACTAAAGTATTTTTTGTTGTGATTTTCATGATTTACGATATTTCTAAGATGCAAGAACATGCGACTAAATGCAAAACAAATAAGGAAAAACTCATAAAATTCATAAAAATTATAAAAATTATTTTTAAATTATTTTTAGAAGTAATTTCCTATGTGAGGCGAAAATTAAGTGCTCACAAGCGCACCTCTTGAGACTCTTACTTTGGAGTCATCCTCTAGGTATCTAATCCCGACCTTTATTGGTTTCCTGTGGAAGAAGACACGAGCTACCACCATGTTATAAGAGCAAAAGACAAATGGTAAGGGAAAAATAAATACATCCATACCCTGTGACTGGATCTACAACCTAAACATTGGATACATGCAACGGCGCGTCAACTATAAATATTCCACCTTCATGGCCTTGCCCTTGTTTAATATATTTCTTGACCTGCAAAAGGGCATATAATACAGTAAGGGTTAGTTTTGTTTTACATACTAATTATGTTTTTGATAAAATAATATAATTTTATTTATAAACAATACCAAGTGGGTACTGAAAGATGTAACAAAGTAAGTGATTTGTCCTCTGCAAAAGCTTTAGAAAGTCCAAGGCGAAAATATTTTGCCATGTTAGATAAAGAATCTCACTTACACCGACAGTCTAAATATATTTGGGAGAGGGTGGTGGAGAGGAAGGTGACAAGAAGCGTGTCTGTTTTAGAGAACCAGTTTGAATTCATGCCATGGCAGTCGACTACAAAAGCCATTCACCCGGTAAGGAGGTTGATGGAATTGTGATGACCCAAGAGGTCATTTTGTATATTTAGACTCAGTCTCATGCTTAATTGACATAAAAATACTAATTTTAAATACCTCGATTTGCGTGCACAGTCCGGGGCATGAAACCGGAAAGCTTTTATGTTAAAATATGAGAAATAGTAATTCCTAGAGTTAAAATTTGATTATAGTTGACTTTGGTCAACATTTTGAGTAAATAGACCCGGATCTGTGTTCCGAAGATCCCAAAAGGTCCGCAGCAAAATATGGGACTTGGGAGTATGCCCGAAAATGAATTCTGAGGTCCCAAGCCTTAGAAAATAATTTTTGAAGAAAATTGTTTTGCTGTTTAATTCAAGAAATAAATGAATAAAATAATATGTAAAATATATGATGGCCCATATTTTAGTTTCAGAGCCTGAGACAAGTTTGTTATGTTATGTAAGTCCTATCTGTGAAGTTTCATGAGAATCGGAGTTGATTTGGTGTAATTCGGACATCCGGTTGAAAAGTTAGAAAATTTGAGTTTTCTTGAGGAAATCTTGTGTTTTGAGGCTAAATCTGTAGATTTTGATGTTATTTTGATGATTTAATCGCACGAACAAGTCTGTATGGTATTTTTAGACTTGTGTGCATGTTTGGTTTGGAGCCCCAAGGGCTTGGGTGAGTTTCAGATAAGTTTAGGCTATGATGTGCTTGTTTTTTATGCTTCATCATCGTTTCTTCAAGCATAAATAATACCAAATTAAGAAAATAAACTTTAAATTTAGTTTTTGTTAAAACATTAGATCTGTATCGTAATTACGGAGCCACAGGAAAAAGAATCATCGAATTTGGACATCGTATGAAGAAGTTATGCTCATTTTCGTGTCGGGAAAACAATGTTGGTTTTCTGGTGTGCCCAGTTTGCAAATGCGAACTTTTTGTCGCAAATGCGACTTCTTCCCGGCCTTCTCTTGTTCGCAAATACGAAGTATTTATTCGCTTTTGCGAGGGTCGCAAATGCGACATCTGCAACCTGTTAAATAATTCTCGCATTGACCGGACAAAGGTTTCAAATGAGCATCCCATGGGGCAGCCATAGCTTGAACCTTCCTTCTCGCAGTCAGCTATATAACCCAGGCAGCAAAGGTTCGAGCAGGATGGCGGTTAGTCTTCCTCGTCTCTTTCGGGTGGGATTTTAGACGGGATTTTCACCCATTTTATTTTCTCAAACCCTAAACCTCCATAGGCGATTTTCTAAAGACCCAAACTTCTCCAAATCATTGGTAAGTGATCTCTAACCAATTTCTTTCAATTCCCAACAACTTTTAACAAGAATTCAACCAAAAATCTAGAGTTTTCATGGTAAAAATTTGGGTTTTTGGTAGAACTTAGGAATTTCAAATTTGGGGAATTGGACCTCGAATTGAGGTCGGATTCCAATACCAATTGTATATTCGTGCTCGGAGGATATTGGGTAAATGAGTTTTGGTCCGAACCTCGAGTTTAGACCAAGCGGACCCGGGGTCGGGTTTTCACTTTTTTTTTAGAAAACTTAGGAAAAGCCATATTTTTCTATAAAGTTAGTTTATTAGCATAGATTGATGATATTGAGTTAATTATGATTAGATTCGAGCAAGTTAGAGGTGAATTCAAAAGGAAAAGCAATAGTTGAGCAGTGAGTGGCCTACGAAATTGAGGTAAGTGTTTGGTCTAACTTTGACTTGAGGGAATAGGAATCCTCACTTGTTTGCTATGTGAAATGCATGGGCGTGGTGTATTGGTGAGGTGACAAGTATCTATGCACCACCCAAATGGCCTGTTAAATATGATCCTTTCCTCGTTCCCAATTTAATTGATCTCGGTCTTAATTGTTCTTTGTTAGTTATTGTTTCCATGACTACTAGGCCTCATTACTTTGTTGTTAAATATTACTTGGTTATTTTGGAAGGATATTGGTTGTGTATTTGGTTCTCTTTTGGAATAGAAACGTTGAGCAGTTTGACACAATGTTGGGAATATATATATATATATATATATATATATATATATATATATATATATATATATATATATATATATATATATATATATATNGTTTCTTTGACTATTTACATTGTTGTGTTTAAAGTTCACGGGCTATATTGTTTTTTGTTTGAAACTTTTGAATCAAAAATTAGTGTGATAAGGGTGGATGATTGGTGTGATAAGGGTGAATAAATTTGTGTGATAAGGGTGGGTAATTGGTGTGATAAGGGTGGATAATTGATTGTGATATTGTGAACATGTGGGATCGGGTTGCACGCCACAACATGACTACGAAAATGGGGAATAATGATGTTTTACTGATTTTTAAACTTTAAATGATATTACTCTACAGTTTTTCTTATATTTCGTACATGTGATTATTGTAAAGTAAAGTTTGAGAACTTGGAAATTATTTGAGAGTTGTTATAGCTGAGACTTGTGAAAGGCGGCTGAGTTATTTTATTTTGTTGCAGTACTTGATTAATTGTTTAGATTTCCTTCTTACTTTATATTTATTGTCTCAGTTATATTTTTCTTGTTCGTGTAGAATTATTTTATTACATTATTGTATATATTATTGTCACAGGTTATATGTTGTTAATGCCCCGTCGTAGCCTCGTCACTACTTCGTCGATGTTAGGCTCCGCACTTACTTAGTACATGGGGCCGGTTGTACTGATACTACACTCTGTGCTCTTTTGCACATATCCAGGTACCGGACATCAATAGAGCTAGTTCGAACAACTTTCATATTCATTTGGAGACACGAGGTACATTTATCGGCGTTCGCAGATCCCGAGAGTCTCCTCCTATTTTTATAAAACTATTTTAGTATATTCAGAACAGTTACATTATTTCTTTCAGCCCAGTATTTGTAGTAATCTTTAGTAGATCGTGTATTGTGACACCAGACTCTGGGGTAGTTCTATACTTATTTATATAATTAGCTCGTGGTTCGTTTTTATTTAATGATTTAGTAGTTTATATGTGGAAATTATCTATATTTAGTTTACTTTAATTTACTTATTGATGCTTAATAAAATAATCAAAGGGAATTAGATACTCGAACTCTAACATTGACTTACCTAGCAAGTGTGGTGTTAGGCGTCATCATAATCCCTAAGGTTGGAAATTCGGGTCGTGACAGGAATAGTATAGGGAGTGGAAGAAGGATTTGCATATGGTGTTTATTGACTTAGAAAAAGCCTACGATAAAGTCCCTAGGGAGGTTTTATGGAGATGTTTGGAGATTAGTAGTGTTCCGATAGCGTACATCAGGGTGATTAAGGACATGTACGATATAGCTAGGACTCGGGTAAGAACCGTGGGAGGTGACTCAGTTTATTTCCCTGCGGAGAGGTTGCATCAAAGATCAGCTCTTAGCCCATTTTTATATGCCCCGACGATGGATGTGTTGATGTGACACATTCAAGTAGGGTTGTGCATGATTTAGTAAATACCGAATTACGGTACCGAAACCAAAAATTTTGATATTTGATTTAAGTTTTAAAAAATATTGGTATTAGGTATGGTATTTGGTATTTTAAAATAAAATACCGAAATGCTGATACTGTACCAAAATATATATTATATTACACAATACACATATTATTAATTATAACATAAATATAAAAATCTAAATTTTATTTTCCTTTATTCTCTAATTTCATCGATTAACTCTAAGCAAGTAACAAAACATTTCTAATGATCAAATTTATTCTTTTATGTACAATTTTCTCTCTCTAGGTTGATATTTTGCTAGTTTTGAACAAAACTTTTGTCAACAAATATTTTTAGTTTTGTACTTTTGAGTACTTTAATTTAGAATATTACAGTATATGACTCTATTCACTAGTTAGTATTCAAACCGAATAAATCGAAGTTACCATACCGAATAAATCGAAACCGAAAGAAGAAAACCGAACCATACCGAATTTAATTAGGTACGGTATTAGTATTGCATTTTAAGAAACCAAATACCAAAAATACCGAACTGAAATATCTAAATACTGAACCGTTCTGACGAACACCCCTACATTCAAAGAGAGGTGGAATGGTGTATGTTATTTGCATATGACATAGTGTTGATTGCTGAGACGCATTGTGGGGTTAATATTAGACTAGAGGTGTGGAGATAGACTCTGGAGTCTAAAGGTTTCAAGTTTAGTCGGACGAAGACTGAGTACTTGGAATGTAAGTTTAGTGTTGGGTCCCATGAAGCAGAAGGGGACGTGAAGCTAGATACACAAGTCATCCACATGAGAGATAGTTTCAAATATCTTGGGTCTATGATTTAGGGTGGCGGGGAAATTGACGAGGATGTCGCACACCGTATTGGAGCGGGATGGATAAAATGGTGGCTCGCTTATGGTGTTTTGTGAGACAAGAAATATGTGGACATACCAGGAGAGATAATATTAGGAACAAGTATATTTTAGACAAGCCGAGCGTGGCTCCTATGTAAGATAAATTGCGGGAATCAAGGGTGAGATGGTTCGAGTGAAAAGGAGAGACCCTAATGCCCGGGTTAGGAGGTGTTAGAGGTTGATCACATCGGGCCAGAAGAGGGTTAGGGGGAGGCCTAAGAAGTATTGGGGTGGTGATTAGGCAAGACAAGAAGCTTCTTCAGCTTACCGAGGACATGACCCTCGATACGAGGGTGTGGAGGTCAAGGATTAGGGTTGTGGGTGGACAAAGAGTCTAGAGTTTCGTCTAGGCATGCTAGTAGTATTAGTACCGGTCTTGTATTTTGGTATGCCTAACCCCTTGCTATTTCACATTGTCACGACCCAATTTCCCTATGTTGGGTGACGACACCTACTCTTAAGGACTAGGTAAGTCTAATATTTAATAAACATAAATCATAATATCAAAACTTTTAAATGCTTTTTGAAATAACTCTCTATACATTGCACATCCTTCCAAAACCGGCGAGTACAAATCATAAGCTTTAAATAATTTACCCTAATATTTCTAATTACCACTGTTCGAAAATAAGTACAACAATGTATGAACAAAATATATAAGTCGGTGACTCCGAAACCCGCGAATGCTGTAGCGGTTTACCTTCAGTCTCCACAACAACAACCGCACTGCTAACTATCAATCGACTGGCTATGCAAAACCTGGAATCTGCACAAGAATGTGTGGAAGTGTAGAATGAGCACACCACAACGGCGCCAAGTAAGTATCAAGACTAACCTCGGTGAAGCAGTGACGAGGACTAGTCAAGACACCCACTGGTCTAATAAATTAAACAGGCATAAATATAAGAATGACAGAACATGACATCTATCTAATGACGACACAATATAGTTAACAACATAACAACTACAATGCGGAAGGAAATACAACAAATAACAACGGAACATCATAACAATACACAGAAGGATGGACGGGAGCACATGCCAAAAATCGGAAACCGCAATACGGTAAGAACAAGTAGTAACTCAGCACTGCAATAGTTTTCCACATCAGGCCTTAGCCAGCAACCTCAATAAATCGGTCAAATCTTCGAGTGTAACCTTTCACCTACAAGTTTATATTGAAAGCTTTAAAAATATAATCATTTCAAATAGAAAATTCCTTTGAAATATTAATCCTCCGAATATATATATTTTTCAGAAAGAAAATCTTCAAATGTAATTCCTTCAAGATAAATGTTTTTCAAATATACTTTTTCAATAAATGTCTTTCAAACATAGTTTTCTTCAAGATAAATGCTTTTCAAATATACCTTTCGAAATAATAGTCTTTCAAACATAGTTTTCTTTAAGGTAGATGCTCTTCAACCATACTTTTCAAATAAATATCGTTCGAACATAGTTTCTTCAAGATAATCTACCTGGACCCCATCCCGTAGTTCAGAATTAGTCATGCAGTATAGGGGGGATCTCCCAGAATACGTCTGTAGTCCCCAAAGTAAATATGCAGTGCAGGGGGGATCTCCTAAAATACGTATGTAGTCCCCAAAGTAAATTGCAGTGCATGGGGGATCTCCTATAATACGTCAATAGTCCCCAAAGTAAATATGCAGTACATGGGGGATCTCCCAGAATACGTCTGTAGTCCCCAATTTAAATATGAAATGCAACCAACGAGGATAGTAACCATAACACGACAGAATACATCGTACATTGCCACAACAGGTACAAAAGCAACAAATGATAGAAATGTGATGTACGACGAGCAAATCAATACAAGAACTTACATCACAAGAACGGTAGAACTCACTCACAAGGAATAACCATTAAAGAGAAATACTAAGCGTAAGGAAAATGACTTAACCAGGGAGAAACAAGACGTACCAATGAATCCACAATATTCAAGTCAACAATAAGAAGCCAATACAAGTCAATTAAATTCCAAATAGAGGCAAGTTGACTAAGATATAGGTTATCCAATTTCCTTTTAAGGTTGAGCAATTATGAGAGATTTTTCAACAATTCAAATAAGGGTAAGCCGCAAAAGATAATCATAACTCCAATTAATGCTAAACAATTATAGGGTGAGATAATTGTCACGACCGAAAAATCACAGGTCATGATGGCACCTAACTTGACCCGCTAGGTAAGACAATTAATAAAAGAAACACCAAAATAAACTTATAGAAAATTTAATTAGGATTTTAAAGGAACATTTACAAATTTTCCCAAGAATTGGTAGTACGACTCATGAGCTTCTAAGACTTAGAATATACAAAGCTGGTATGAATAAATACACGTTCTGTTTGAAAATTACATGAACAGATTAATAATGTCTAACACTACCAAAGACAAGTGACAACTTCTATACAGAATACACGAACATCTCTAGGGTCAGCTCCTAACTTCTTCAGCAGCTCCGCTCCAATAGTCTGCACAGAGTGTGAAGAAGTGCAGTATCAGTACAACCGACCTCATGTACTGGTAAGTATCTTGACTAACCCCGTTGAAGTAGTGATGAGATTTTTAGATAAAAGATACTCATTAATAAATACTATAATGTAAACTAGCAATAGAACTAAAAGATAGAATAATAGAATAAGGTACACAATGCGACTGTAACAGGAAGTAAAAGAGTATCAGAAAGAATCACAATTTAACAGTTTCCAACATCTCAACCGGCCCTTTCCTTAGAACGAAAGCCCATGAACCACAAAAATTACCTAATATACTTTCATAATGTGATAAAGTACTCAAGACATCAAGTCTAACGGCACGACAACACCCTTCGTGCATTTATCTCATATATGCGTAAAACAGTACCAACCAAATGATGCAAATACTTGTTGATACCCAATTTTTTTCTCAAAATGTTTTAGAATTGCATAAATAGCTTCAATATCATGTATCAATGGCAATTGATATTTTCCCCATATTTTTCCTATATTTATTAAATTATTCAACATTTTATTTCCAAAAAATAATTATAAATTTTGCATTACAAATGATTTCAAAAGCATTTCTTGATTTCATTAATTATTTAGGGTCTTATTAAGGCCAAATTATTTCACAATTAGCCAAATTGTCACCTTTTGGCTATAATTGCAATGACTTTGCAATTATAGTCCAATCATATGACTTTATACTATTTTTTATCCAGAAATCAATCATTTGTATTTTTTAATACTAAGTAATCATTTTTAACTATTTTCTATGCATGAAATTCATTTTGCACAATTATTAGCTATTTTATGAATTGTTTAATTTAATTTAATTTGGTATTTAACAAATGACCACTTGTATTTCAATTATAGCCGAAATTAATCTGATCTCAACCCAATTAAAGAGGCCCAAATACCCCAAGCCCAACACCTAAGTCCACCCGACCCAATGCTTGATTTAATCCGGACCGTTGATCAATTTTGATCAACGGTACAGATCCCCCATTTCCTTAATTAAGCCTAATGACCTACCCCTTCCCCTCTCATTTCCCTCTCATCCCCCGCCGTTATATCTCTCATCTCTCTCAACTCTCTCTACTAACCTAAGCTCTCATCTGTCGTCGCTTTGCTGGAATTTATGGTGGTCTCACCACCCTCCTAGCTTCATGACTCTCTTCCTACGTCGGGTATTGCTACCTTGAGGCCTTCAAGGGAACCAGAAGGCTGTTCACTCACCTCCCATGGGTTTTCATGACATGTTTCGGCCATCCATGGCCGTCCGAGTAAGATTCTACCATTTCCGGCTAGAACCAATGGTCTCTAAGCCGTTTCTCCTTCTCTTTGGGTCATCTCTATGAAACCCTAACTACTAGCCCTTGATTTTCTTAGATCTGTAATGGATCCGGGCGTATTATGAGTTATTCTGTTCTTTTCCTTAAAGGTTTTCCGATTTTCCTAGAACGACTCTTCATCTTCAAAACTAGGGTTCTTAAACCCCTTTTCAAAATGGTCTTCCCTCTGATTTCTAGTATTATTCTATGATTTACTATGTTTAAGCGTTTATTTGAGCTTTTCCCTTTTTTGTCTGAATTATTTTGTTAAAGCCCTAAGTTCTTGGTTTTTCATCTACAATTCTGAGTATCTGTTCGATTAATTTACATGTGTTCGTTTCTCATGAATGTTCTGTGATTATGTGATTTTTAACCTATGCTTGCTTGCTAGGGTTTCTGATTTAACTTCTTTTTTTTTACAAATTATACTACTAGGTTGATTGCCTAGTAGTTGTTTTATTTATAATAAAAGTAAATAACAATGCGTCTATGGTGTCCTACTAGAAGTAGGGCTGCAAAATATGACCTTATATCGAGCCTATTATAAAGCCCAATAAAGATCTCACATAGTGTAATACTACTAAAAATTGTACCAACTATCCTATCTAAATAATGATAATGTCCAAAGGGGCCAAAATTCCGTTGTTGCTCTTCCCACATATTTGCACGACATAGCCATTTTGTGATAGCCCATCGTGTCTTGTGACACTGTAAATTCATTCGTGTAGCTTGATAACCCTTTGCTTGTATAGTATTCAAAGTCTTCATGAATTGATCCATATTGCATATTGAGTACATTATCCTTGGACCATACTGGATGACCATGACACTCACGATGCAGTGTAGTTTCCAGTCATAGGTACGTCCAGTTTTGGCCAGTTTCCATTGAGCATTTCTTCTTGATACTACATGGTGATCTTCTTTGGAGGGTATATAGCATTGCATGCACTGAGTGTTACCCCATTTTGCATTATGCAATTCCTTAGTCCTCCTCCTTGTCCTGACTGTCCAGCTCGAGCTCATTCCAGTAGTGCCACAAATGTGAGCCCATTCATGTGCTTTCCTAGTGCTGTTGTTAAGCTCCTTACCAGAGGTGACGCTTCACATTTCATATTGTCATGCTGTGCCAAGGTCCAGGCCAATTTTTCCTTAGGAGCATGCCATTTCGCGTGCTTGTGAATGTCCTCTGTTAACCTCTTCCTCTTTGTGCTTCCCATACTTGTGCATGTCCCTTTTCCTTCCTCTAGGGAATGAGTACATAGTACTAATACCACCCTTAGAGGTCGTAATTGGGGACATGGTATGGATACAGTAGCTTCTCCTGCAAAAAAGAAACCAAAGTTAGTATAAACCGTAATCACCATGTACTCCTCCCTAAGGATTAGTACATGTTGATCCTGTGTTATCCCTGCACCCTTTGAACTCCATTCCTCCATATTCTTGTTATGCTCCAGTATTCAAATCTCAGTGGATATCCTTATGCCCTCTTGCCTATTTCGATTATACATTCTAGGCAATGATCCTTCTCTTTGTGTTATTATCGTACTCCCTGCTTGCCTACTTCTCTTGCACCATCTGAGCTTCATTTTGTTGAATGTCTTGTCCTGCTTTTCCTCTTCGTGTGAACTTGCCTGGCTACCTGTATACCACTCCAGTACATTGCTTCCTTTCCCCTGCACTTTCCTGTTCCATCGTGTGCCATATTTTCCATGTCATGCTGCTCATTCGCTTTGACATTCTGAGCAGCTGCATTTTCTTTTTGCTGTTAAATGACTCCCTACTATCCTCACTACATCCCCTTATTGTGTTTGATATCCAAGTGTTTATGTAGTCACTCCTGGTCTGCCCCTTTCTATTACTCGGCAGCTGCTTGTTCTTGTTTTTGCTTGCCTCTTGATCCCTATTCTTCCTGCTAGTGTCTATTGAATAGAACACTAGTAATATGACTGTGTTCCCCTGTTGCCCACTTCTATTATGTGTTCTGGGAGTTTCCTCCATACATATATTGTCTAGTATTAGTCCTTTAATCCCTCCAGATGAACCAACTGCATATGTTATTCTGCTAGCATTCCTGATCAGTCGACTAAGCCCACTTCGCTTAAACTTTCTGGGCATTGCATTCTTTGTTTCATATGTCCTCATCCTACTCCATGCTATTGAGATAATACCTAAGTCAAAGGTCCCTCCTTTGGGATGAATGAATTGCATTAATACCACCAGTAGGAGATCCCTTAGACAATAGGATATCATCTCACCTTGTGTACTCTCAGAAAAGGACATTGCATCTTGTCCCCATTCAGGATCTTCCTTCCTCTTGTGTCTAGTTCCCAGAAGTCGTGGCACTCAATATTTCCATTGTCTAGTGCATAATTAGCCATGTGATCTGCTAACTGGTTCCCTTCTCTAAATATGTGAGTCACCCTAAGAGTAGACTCCTGTTTGAGCCTCCACATCTCCTCCATTTGATCTGCTATACACCAAGGAGGTTGCCATTCTCCTTCAATGCATTTCTTCAGCAACATTAAGTCTGTTTGCAACCATATTTGTTTATGCTCCATTGCAATGCTTAACCTTAATGCCTCTACTATTGCTGTAGCTTCTGCCTCATTGTTAGATCCTTCATTAATCTCCCTCCCACTTGCAAAGATCAGGTTTCCTCGATAGTCCCTCAAACATAAGCCTATTGAGCTTCTCCCTGGGTTTCCTTTACATGCACCATCTGTATTAACTTTTATCCAACCTTCCTGAGGCAGCTCCCACAACACTTTTTCATATTTTAACTTAGGTGTGTAATGCCGCAACATCTGTAGGATTTATAGCCATCCATGAGGTACCGTTAGACCTGGTTTCCTTAGCTTAACCAATGCTTGGATTGTTGTTGACACCTGATAAATTACTCGACTAACTGACACAGCATCACCATACTTCCAACTATTTCTTCTTTTCCACAACTCCCACACTATACATGATGGTAATGCTTGCATGATTGGTTTGAGCCTTGGTACCACTTGGGCAGTCCAACATATGGTAATGGCTTGATGTAATGTTAGCCCTTCCATTCTAATTCCTGCCCTTGTGAGTAAATATTTCCAAACAGTTGTTGCTGCTTTCGATGTAAAAAACAAGTGCACCAACGATTCTTCCTTAGGTTCTGCACAACACCAACACTTAGATGGAATGAAGTATCCCAGCCTTCGCATAAAGTCATCCAATGGTAGCTTGGCTTTCCATACTTTCCACATAAAAATGATATTTTAAAGGGAAAACCTTTTACCCAAATCATTCTGTATGCTTTCCTAGGATGGTCCCTTCTCCTTAAGTATTCCCAAGCTGATTTAGCTGTGAAATTTCCCCTTCTCTCAAGCATCCATACTGGAGTGTCCAGGACATTTTGCATAGCTGGGGGTATAATGTGCTCGATTATGTGCATGGCCAGTTCCTGTGGAAGCAATTCGAGTAGTCTATCCACATTCCAAGCTCCATACTCCACCAACTCAAATACATTCTGAATATTTTCATCCACAACAAAGTCATGTGGCACTAGGAAATATAAGGCACCTAGGCCAGTCCAGTTATCGTACCAAAAGAGTGTTGAGCCCATTCTTATCTGCCACAGTATCTGATGCTCGATCAATTCCCTGCATTCGATCATCTTTCTCCAAACATGAGAGCCATTTCTCCATGGAACAACTACTGCGTTGAGTTTTTTGCAATATTTCTGGCTCATAAACGAGCTCCACAAACTAGGCTTGGTTCTGAAATTCCACCACAGTTTGCAAAATAACGCTTTTGAAACATCGTGTAATGATCTGAAACCAATACCCCCCCTCTTCAGTTGGCATGCATAGTGTAGTCCAAGAAGCCCAATGTCTTGTGTTACCTCCTACATTACTGCCCCATAAGAACTTTGCAAAGATTTTGTGCAGCGTATTGATGACATTGCTTTGAGGATTCATAGCTGACAACAAATGTATTGGCATGCTTTGTAGTACACTAGCTATTAACACTGATCTGCCTCCTATAGATAATAATTTGCCTTTCTACGACTGTAGCTTATCCATCACTTTCTTCATCAAATCCTCATAGTAAGACATCCTCCTTCTTGCATAGAAAATAGGGCAACCTAGGTAGGTAAAAGGAAAATCCTTAATACCTATACCTGTTATACATTCCACTTTTCTAATCTCCTCCACATCTGTTAAATGGTGCATATAGATAGCTGACTTTGCTTTGTTTACCAGCTGACCTGAGGCTGCCTCGTATGAATGTAGACCAAAGCCATGAAAAGACCTATTCTGATGCAATGCAATGAGTCCCCTCGATAGAGCTTTAGCAGCTAGTATAAAAAGAGTAGGTGATATTGGATCTCTTTGCTTGACTCCCCTTGACGATTTGAAAAAACCATGAGACTGACCATTAACTAGCACAGAGTACCAGTTATTCCCAACCAGATCAAATATTAACCTAATGAATCCTTCTGAGAAACCCAACTTCCTTAACATTTTGGTCAGAAACAACCAAGACAACCTATCATATGCTTTGGCCATGTCTAGTTAGATTACTACATTTGGTCCAGCCCTTGTTCTCAGTCTTATGTCTTTTATAATCTCTTGTGTCAACAATACATTTTCCACTATACTCCTCCCCTTCACAAATCCTGATTGTTCCTCTGAAATCAAAGTAGGTAACATGTCCACAATTCTTTCATGTATCACCCTCGAGAAGATTTTATTGACGAAGTTACTAAGGCTAATTGGCCTTAAGTCAGCAAATGTGCAAATTTCTTTCTTTTTAGGCAATAATACCAGGTTTGTGTGTGTCACATACCTAGGTAGATTGTGCCCACAGAAAAATGCTCTAACCATAGCAACCACATCTTCCTCGATTATTTCCCAGCAAGTGTGATAGAATGCTCCTGTAAACCCATCCGGTCCCCCTGCTGACTCTGCATTTAGTCCCATTACTGCACGTTTAACTTCTTCATTTGTTGGTAAAGCCATCAGTTTTTCATTTTGTTCCATATCCACCATCGAAGGTACATGACTTAGGATACTAAAGTCAGTAGGGACCTCGCTTTTAGTGAATTGATCCTTATAAAATTTCACAGCTTCCTCAGCAATCTGATCATCTTCCTCCAGCCAATTATCATAAAAAATTTTGATCCTTTTCAACTTTAGTCTTTTCCTTCTTCCATTTACTTGCGAATGAAAGAATTTCGTGTTTCTATCTCCATCTTTGAACCACATCATTCCATATTTTTGCCTCCAAAATTCTTCTTCAATTGCAAGGTATTTAATCATCTCAGCCTGCACCTTCTATAGTCGAGCTTTGTTCAGCTGTGTGGGGTTAGCTTCAAACTGCTTCTCATGTACCAACACCACCTCTTCTAGTCTTGCTATCTTTTGAAAAATGTCCCCATACGTTGCTCGACTCCAAGTTGATAATGCTTTCTTTACTTTTTTCAGCTTAAAATTGAACAAAGTGAAGGGGTTTGCCATAAACTCAACACTCTAGTTTTGCCTTACCACATCCTTGAATGCATCATGCTTGGTCCAAAAATTTAAAAACCTGAAAGGTTTTATTATAGGGGCTGCTTCTATATCACATTTTAGCTTCAAAGGGCAATGGTCTGACCCAATCTTAGAGAGATGAGTCACTTCCAATCCTGGGAAGGTCTGTTGTAATTCAGCATTCCCAAAGCATCGATCCAGTCTTTTAAAAATGCAGTCTTCCTCTGAGCGACCATTCCACCGAGTATAAATACTCCCTTTGAATCCCAAGTCCGTTAAGTTGCATGTATTGACACAATGCCTGAAGTCATCAACCTCATTAATGTGCACAGGCAAACCTCCAAACTTCTCTTCTTCATCCCAAATGACATTAAAATATCCACCCACAAGCCAAGGTGTAGTCATGTCCCTAGCCATTGCATACAGTGAGTCCCATAGTTCAATTATTTCAATAGAGTCACATTTAGCATACACCAAAGTTAATACCAATTCCACATGTGTTTCTGTATGAAAGAGCTTTAAAGTCAATTGCTGCACCCTATTGTACAATACTGTGACTTCAAACACTTCGTCAACAAAAGCCCAGATTTTGTTAGACACATTAACAATGGCATGAACCAATCCAATCCTTCTTCTATATCTCTCTACTTTACTAGCATGTTGCATTGGTTCCATGATGCCTATAAATTCAAAATGATTATGTCTATGCATGGTGATTAGCCTTTCAAAAGCCTGCATAGTGTTAACAGACCTCACATTCCATATTAAGGCATCCATTTATTGATTTTGGGATCTAGATAAGGTCCTACTTGTTTGGAAACCACCTGTTGGGATTGTAGGTGCATCTTTGTTGACTTTCTTTTTTCCTTTTACGGCAGATTTTGCCTTCTCGATGTGTCTAGGTGACAAGTCACCTTGTCTAGCTACATTTAAAAAGTTCTGTGCAGAGGACTCTTCATCCATGTCCTTCCCTAAATGATCAACCAAAAGCTCCTCACCTTTTGTGACCTTTACCGCATTAACCATATCCACATTAGCCCTAACAGGATTTATAGCATGAGCCACTCCTTGATTGACTTTTTCCAGCCCAACATTCAATGAAACAGTAGCTTCTGCATTTTCCTGTACCTGTGTAATTCCCACCTACTTTGTGCCATTGTTGGCAAACTTCTCCACTGAGTCTTTTTTCCCTGCCTCTCCTGGATCAATAATTTGAAGTCCAACCCCCTTTGTCTACTAGTTCAACTACTTCCTTTCCTTTTACAATATCAATGTCTGCAGTGCTTGTGTCCTTTTCATTATCTGCAGTAGTTTGCTGATTGATGTGTTGCTGAGCCTTTTTTACCCCTGTGACACTTTGATCCTCATCTTCCTCTCCACCCTATTCATCTTCACTTTGCATTATATCTGGGAGCTCATCTTCATCAGAATCTACTTCAGTTTGGTTTGCCCATAGCCTACCTCTTGTCCAATGCACTTTCTCTTTGCTCAAGAACTGCTCATAGTCTGGGTGCTCCACATAGTCTTTGTCTGCATTTTGTTCCAGCTCCCCATTCACTCTGGTATCTTGTGTTGGCACCTCTTGGACTGAGGTATTTGTAGCTACCATATTTCCTTGAAAGGCCCTTTGTACCCATTGTTGAGTAGACTCCTTTTGATGCTGTTCAATACCTCTACTCAGTTCCACTGCACTTCCTTGTTGACCTCCATCACCCATGGCACCTTGATTGGCAATAGTATTTGCTGAGTTAAGACTCTTACCAGCTGCACTTGTCTTTTCAAACTTGCCTTTCTTCACCTTGACAGACCTAGGAGACTTAGGATTATATGGGGGTGATGCTGCATTCAGGTTAAGAGCTATGATTTCATTTTGAACTGGACTTTGTCTCCTGCTATCATCCACCAATGCCAGTTGATTATTGTCATTGACCTCACTGTTGTCCACCTCCAAGATGGCAAATGCATTAGAAGTTTGAATATGCTTAGGAACCAAAGCAGTCTGCTTTTCTACTGGAACCAATGCAGTCTGCCCAATATTCTTAGCCACAACTGTTTGCTTCTCTTTCCCTTTGCCTCTAGTATCTCTTACTTCTTTCAATTGTTGTCCCATATTACCAACTACTCTACCACTCGATAAGATCATCATAGAGCTTGTTTGTTTATCCTTGTCCCCACCTATGCCATCTCTTGGATCCCTTTGAGTCTGTTGCTCTGCAGTGTTTGTTGCAATGAGTTCAGGGTGTAATCTCCAGCACTCATTCATGTCATGACCCTGTAGTTTACACTCCTTACAGTACTTAGGGAGGTAATCATATTTTATTGTAACCCAATCATTTCTAACAGCTCCCGTTGCTTCATTCTTTATATCCATCCTAATTTCTTAGGTAAATCTGCTAGTAGGTCAACCAACACCAACACACGCGCACAATTAGGCCTAGTCTTATTAATTGTGGCCATATCCAGGTGCAATGGCTTACCAACAGCTGATGCTAAAGAAAAAAGACACTCTTTAACAAAACAAGTTGGCAAAAGGTTAGGAAACGATATCCAGGCCATAACTTTTGATGTCTCTTCCCCAGGCTTGAAACTAGCATCGTATATCAATGTTCTCATCTGGTACTCCTTCCCAAATTTATCCTTAATGTAATAAACAATTTTGGACGTAAATTCAATGAAATATTGCTATAGCGACAACCTTATCAGTAGGTGACGATCACATAAGTACCCAATATTGCATTCTCCTTTAATCCCACATTTAATGGGAATAATCCTTCGCAATTCATTTAGTTCTGGCCAACCATACGAGAACTTGCAAACAACAGCAAACTGTAGGCCTTCTAAGACATTCATTCGATCGACTTCAGCCTCAGTAAACTCAACGAGAGGCTGGCCTTGTAGATACGTCGCTCGCCTGAAGGGAATAGGTGCAACTGCTACTACTCGATCATGCATGGCAGCCATGTTCGACGTGGGCTTAACAACTTGTGCATAGTCCATGGTTTATTTGATGTTTTCCTGGGACGAGGAAGGCTGGGTGATGTTAGGGGGTGCGTGGGGAGGCAGCCCATCCACAGGAGGTGGCTGGCCACCGGCCGGAGAGGCCATGATAGTGGTGTGAAGGTCTGCGCGACTAGGGTTAGGGGTAGTGTTTGAGAGAATAAATAGATTTTTCACCTAAGCGAGAAGCTATTCCTGCCTATTATGTGTTTATTCCCAGAGAATTAGTGTTGATTTCCTCTAGTTGGTATTATTTCCTAGTTGAATCCCTATTCTAAGTGATTTTAACTTTGCTATGATGATTAGGGTTGCTGATTTTATCCTACACTGTGATTTGCCTCGTTTGTTTGCAGCAATTTGTGTTATTTCCTCTCATTAGTACCTTCTTTTAATTCGAATTCTTTTGCACTATCCTTGCTTATGTTATATGTATGCTTCGTTCAGTTGTGATATTTTCTTTTGGTCAGTGCTATCTTTTAATGGAATCTCTGATTCCCTTGTGATCGGTACACTCGACTGATTTCAACCTCTAAATATCCTCTTGCCTTATTTTGTGGTTAATTATGCTATCAAGTTGATTCTTAGACCCCTTCCTTAATTAGAATATTCTGAATCTAGTCTCATTTACATGTGATATACTTGTATTATACTTATGCTTGTTTCCTTATGTGATTTCATTCCTTATTTATCACTGCTTATTACCGTTTTAATTTTAACTCCTTAATTAAAGGAAGTCCTTATACTGATTTGATTCTAATTGATATATCTCTATAATTACTGCTGAACTATTATTTTTACCTTATTTTGCTACTTGTTTTCGAACTATAAGTACATGTCTCTTTCATTAGCACAGACACGAACACATTGTTCAAAAACTCTCTTTTACACAAAGTTCTCTTATGCTCTCTTTTCTTTGGCTACTATACCCTTTGGTTCTTCATTTGTGTTTGCTCTCTTCTATACTAGTATGTCCTAATTTCAGTTTAAGTCTCAAAAATAATATGTTTCTTTTACTACTTCAGTGTAACAACCCGACCGATCGTTTTGCGTATTAAGACCTCGTTCCCCTAAATGAGACTTCCCATAGCGGCTTCTTATGATTTATGACTTGCGGGGATGGGTGGTTCGGGATTTGGAAGTGTTTAGAGTGCTATAGGAACACTTGGTTCCTTAAGGGTGGCCTTTTTGGCCAAGTTTGACTTCGGTCAACATTTTGAGCATACGACCTCGGAATTGAGTCTCGGCAGTTCCACTAGCTTCATATGATGATTTCGGACTTGGGCGTATGTTCGGAATGGGTTTTCGACGTCCCGGGAGCATTTCGACGTCCCGAGAGCATTTCGACGCCCAATAAGAAATAAGAATTTCCTTAAGTTTGAAATTTGGTTTGGAACATGATTTTTATGTTATCGAGGACCGAATGGAATTCCGATATTGGGAATAGTTCCGTTATGTCATTTATGACTTGCCTGCAAAATTTGGTGTCATTCCGAGTAGTATAGGTTTGTCCGGCGCATTGTCATAGAAATCAAGAACTTGAAGTTCTTAAGTTATAATTCTAGGGGTTTCGGGGTGTGATTTTGAGTTTTAGCATTGTTTTGAGTATTTCGAAGACTCGAGCGAGTCTGTATTATGATTTGGGACTTGTTGGTATATTTGGACGGGGGCTCGGGTGGTCCCAGGTGCCTCTCGGGCACCAATCGGGGCTAAAAACCAGTTGATGCAACTGCTGGTCACCTGATCTGGTGTGACCGCAGGTGCGGTTGCCCAGTCGCAGGTGAGGCCCTCCTTTCTCGCAGGTGCGGACAAAGGTCCGCAGGAACGGAACCGCAAGTGCGGTCATCCCTCCGCAGGTGCGACCCCAGCCCCACTCGTCCAGCTCCGCAGGTGCGAGCTTTAGCTCGCAGGCGCGAGACCGCAGGTGCGGTCCTCGAGCCGCAGATGCGGAATCACTGTAGGCCAGGAAATGTGTTTTCATTTAAAACTCGATATTTTACCCATTTCTTTCATTCTTCACCTCCATTAAAGACTTAGGAGCTTGGGGAAAGAGGTTCCACGACCTAGCTACTGATAAGGTAAGTTAATTCCACTCTAGTACTAGTTTAATACATGAATTACTAATTGAATCAACCACTAAATCATTGAAAAATCAAGAATTGGGTAGTAACTTAGGGTTCTTGAGGAAAATGGTGAATTACTCATTTATTTTCATGAATTCAAGTAAAAATCGTATATTAACGATCCTTAGGCTACGGGTGAGTGATTCCTTCGAGAATTTTCAAAAATTAATGTGCGGGGGTTGAATTTTGGGAATTCTTCAAGAATGTTGAACTTATTGAACAAATAGGATAGTTTCCCTATTTTGAGACTGAATTGATATAATTGTACAATATTTGGCTAGTTGCGATTCCTCGGGTGTAGAGTTCCGAGCTTCGGGTGCATCCTTGGTCCGAGAGGTAGAATCGACACGAGGTGAGTCTCCTTTCTAACCTTGTAAGAGGGAATTTTCCCCATAGGTGTTCTATATGTTTTGTGTAATATGTTTTGGGGGCTACGTGCGTACAAAGTGACGAGAGTCCGTACGTAGCGACTATTATGCCATGTCGGGTAGCTTAGAACTCACAAGCATGCTCTTACGTGACTTATATGTATCTTTAGGCGTACTTTGAGCTGTTTATTATCCTTGAACTAGCATGAAAATGATGGAAAGATTGCCTTTACATTTCGAGTGAGTTAATTCTTGTTACAAGCATAGCCTCTATTTATCTTATTGATAAATTCGTTATACATATACATATACACATAAGTCAGCACCCGAGTCGCAGGTATGATTCACGAGCGGGGGAAGATTTATGATAATTCGGTAAATGTGTCAGCACCCGAGTCGCAGGTATGATTCGCAAGCGGGGGAAGCTTTATGATAATTCTGTATGAGTGTGTCAGCACCTGACTTGCACATATGATTCGCGAGCAGGGGAAGCTTTACGACTATTCAGTGCTAGGATGTTTCCTTTACAACTCCGGCCGGTTGTCTTATTCCTGTGTGCGCATGACTATTTGGTACTGTTTCAGTGACATTGATTTGACAGACAGTTGGGGAAAAGAAAGCGGAAATTTGTTATTTACTTCCAACATTTACTTGGATTTTCTGTGTTTTATACATACTTGCTGTTTACTACTCCACAAGCCTACTGTCTTCATTGCATCCTGTTATATTAACTGTTTGACCTTAGTGAGTGTCAAGTCGACCTCTCGTCACTACTTCTTAGAGATTAGACATGATACTCACTGGGTACATATTTATTTATGTACTCATGCTGCACTTTTGTACTTAAACGTACAGGTTCTGAGGCTGGTACATCTGGTTATCAGACCGGAGCTAGATATTGACTGTAGCGGACCTGACTTCATAGTGAGCTGCTTCTCCTGGCGATCCTCAGGCAACACCATGGAGTTTCTTTTGCTTTTGTTCCCGTCTACTTATTTCAGACAGTGGGATTGTATATTCTATCTTTTGTATATCTAGTTAGTATGCATGTGATACTCGTGACACTAGTTCCTGGAACACACATAGTGATTGTGTAGATTATGTCCGTACATACATGTATATTGTGGACCCACGCCTTATTATGACTGCTTTTGCTTAAGACTAGTTAATTATCATTCGATATTATGATTTCAACTTTATAACTTGGTATATAATGAAGTAATTAATCGAATAAGAAAGAACCCTTAGTGAAATGTAGTGTTGGCTTGCCTGACCCCGTCGTTGGGCGCCATCACGACCTGAGTTAGGATTTGGGGTTGTGACATTCAATTCATCCTATTTATAGTATGTTTTCACTTGTGGTTTTGCTGTGAGGTTTGTACTTAACCTGGTTGCATTGTTATTCCCTTTGCATGTTATGTATCCCTTCCCTTAGACTTAGCATATTTACATCCCCTTTTAGATTCTACTTCCATTATGTTTCTCTGATTAATAGCCTAAGCTTTTCTGTGGCAAAACAATCTTTACCTCATGATTACTTGGTTCTGTGCAAGTCTAAAATACATGCTATCTTAATCCCTTGAATCCCCTTAGGATATCTTTGATTCTGAACCTATGTGTGACTATGCCTACTATGTGCTTACCCTTATATGCTCTATACTTGTCCCCAATTCCTCATTACTTTGTTTGTGGTTGCTGAACTTGTCTTAGTTCTTTATTCTATGTGTGTTACTGAGCCTGTTCTGATCCTTAGATTGGTATGATGTTTGTTCTAATTGCCTTACACTTTTCAAATTGTTTCATTGAACAAATCCCTCCATTGTTTTTTGCAAAACGCATTTCAAACCAGTCTTTCTTGTTTAAACTGTTTTCTTACTCAATCTTTTCAAAACTATGTCAAGCACTTTCACTCTGCTCTTAGACATCTAAGTTTTGTCCCTCTAATGTGTGACTGCTTTGGGATCCCTATGAGATCCCTTTGAACTCTGATACATTAGAGATGGCTCTTCCACACTGCACTTACTCAACCATGGTTATGAAATCTGGGTGTGAGCACTGCCCGGGATCCCTTGAGGTCCTTAAGGAACTATGACACACCCGGATTATGTGAAAGGCTGTGAAATACCACCTGGCATTGGAAACTCTGGAAATTTGAGCTTATTGGTAGGCTCCATATAGTATAGCTTCTTATTTTTCTTATCTATTTATGTAATTCATTCGGTAATGGTTTGTAATAATTTATTGTAAACAAATATTGGGGATGGATAGTGAAAAAGGGAAAGGGTAGCTATGCATGTTACGTCAAAGGGTAGAAACCATGCTCTTAGGTTTACATTTCTTTTGTGCGCAATAGAATTCATGTTTAGGACTCATATGTGCAAAGCATATCATGCATTAGATGCCATGCCTCCTAGGTTCTATGTATATTGTTTTCAGCATCTCATTTGGTATGCTCACTATCACTTAGAAATCATGTTCCTAGGATAAATGATAACATTAATATAAACTGCGACTCATGCAAATCATGTCTAATAACGCTGTAACTTTCTATGCATTTAGAAATCCTGCTCTAGGAAACTCTGCAATCATGCTGTCTATCTAAAACTCTGCCTAGAAATTTTGCATGCAAGTCACTCTGCATTCTGTGTGTGCATACTAGATATCATGTTTCAGGACTTCATACATACTCACTCAATCACAATTAGTTAAATTATTAATGCATAAGAAAAATATAAAATAGTCTCACCATGTTCCCTTAACAAACTGGTAATAATTTTGTATCCGTTAACACCTAGAACAACATGTTTAGGTAAAACAATTTATAACGGTTTTTCCTTAATAATTCTGGTAACTACTGTACACTGTCCCACACCTAGGCAAGCCTTAGGTGATTAAAACTGCTAAAACTGGAAACTGCCTCTTTGGGTTGTCGCTTAATGCTTAACAGACTTAAAAAATCAGTAGGCAAACTGATTAAGGCTCTGCTTCTGAATTTATAAAACTGAGTCTGCATGCCTCTTATGTCCTGATACTCACCTAGACATCATGCCTTAGGATCTTGTTTAATAATATTACCTTTATTTGTGTTTGATTCATGTTATTTACGTGCATTATCTGCTGAGGTAAACTTGAGCCTTTTATTTGCTCTTTCCTGCTGTATTTGCTACAGTCCTATGTGTTGTTGCTTGCCGCCTTAGTATTTTATCCTTTAAACCTTAGGGTTATGTCTAGAACTGCCTATAGGTAGAGGTCCAAATGCCTCCAGGACCATTACGAAGGGACGAGTAACAACACGCAATAGAGGTCGTTAATTAAAATTCGCTTAAATAACCGCTAAGGGGTGGGAAATGGTACATATGGATATGATGACCGGTGCGCTAATGCCACGTGTTGCTCCTCTTTTGAGGAGTGATTATCGTGCATTGTACCGATGTGATCCTATAGGATAAATAATCTAGGATTCCCCCCTATCCTTTTACATATGTGTCTAGACTATAAATCTTTCAAAAACCTTATCCTTAGGCTTTAATCTTTCAAATGTGCTTTCACATGTGTGCTTAGACTACGAACTTTTGTCCAAAACCCTTCCTTGTTTAAACTTTAATTACCTATCTGCTACTTGTTTAAATTCACAAAGTTGTTTGGCTGGGAACCACAATTGTGGACTCTGAGGGGTTCCTAACACCTTCCCTTTGGAGTAATTTCAAGCCCTTACCCTATCGCTGGTTATCCAAATCTATGTTTGTAAATGACCCTTAGTAGGTGCCCTAACTCTCCTTAATTCGTTAGGTGGCGACTCTCTGATTCCTTGCGTACCCCTTTCCCAAAAGGAAACGAGTTGTCTCAATAATTTCAAGAACCCTGACCGATTCGAAAGGAGGAGTTAAAAAGGGGGCGCGATAGCATGGCGACTGTGTTGGGGATTTTAGGCTTTTACCATTTCAAACTACTTTGTGAATTTGCACCTCCTCCCTTCCCCCTTTTATGTGCAATTAACTGTTTATTTCTTTCAAGTATTTGACCTTTCTCAAAACATGTTTCCTTGTTTTTCTTTGTAATCGCTTTCAATTACAACTGTTGTATATACTGCTTTCACAACGTGCGAATACATGACTACATGCCTTTACTGCTTATTTATTGCATAATCATACTCAACATCATACTCCACTGACCATTCGTGCCAATACAAATCCTATAGCAACGCTTGATGAGTGGTTGCGCCCTTCCTATTTTATATCCCCCCTAAATTCGAAAAGGCTTATTTGCGGTAAAACTAGTCGATCAGCGGTGCAGTCGACGGTTCCGTGACTTCCCCCTTGAGTTGTCCGCTCAAGGGTACACGTCTAAAACCACATATAAACCTTATTATGTTATATTATACATGCATCATGGTCAAACCTAGATGGGTTGATGTGTTTTCCGCACAATAACCCTTCAAGACAACCTTGTCTAAAGTCCACCGGGATCTCATGATCCCAAAGGGCATCATCACGTTCTGTGCATTTATTTGGAGAACTAAATGCTTGTATGCTAATCGTAATGTGTAAATAGTTGAATCTGGTGGGGGTAAGGGCCTAACTATGTTTGTCGTGCAAAAATATGAGGCACAAGGTCCCTAGATTCGGCATGGTCAACAATATCTACTCAAAGCTCCTAAACTGGTGGGAGGATCTTCACTCTAGCGATAAGAAACTTATCAAGAAATACTTGGGTAACTTATCGTCTCTCCTATACATTCAACCCAATAATATGTTAATCGAGGCTGCCACATTATTCTGGGATAGCGAAAGATCCGTCTTCCGCTTTGGGGACGTTGAGATAACACCGTTGCTTGAGGAAATTGGAGGACTAACTGGGTTGGTATGGGAAACCCCTGGACTATTGGTGCCTGAGAACCGCACAGGCAAGGGTTTTCTGAAAATGATGGGTCTAAAGAAGAACTTTGAGTTAGAATGCTTGAAGCAATCATACATACCATTCGAGTACTTATATGAAAGGTACGGTCACAACAAATCATATCGTACCTACCATGACCAATTTGCCATTACATCTCTGGGACACATTCACCGTAGGGTATTTGTCTTCATTATTTGCTTCTTGGGATTGATCGTGTTTTTAACAAAGAAGGAAAGGATTCACACTAGGTTAGCTATGGTAACCAAGACCTTGATGGAAGGAATTGACGGGCAAGCATTTAGCATCGTCCCTATGATCATCGCAAAAATTTATCGAGCCTTAGAACGCTGTCAAAAAGGAGTTAAACACTTTGAAGGTTGCAATCAGTTACTACAACTGTGGATCTTAGAACATCTCCAAAAGGGTCAGTACCAGCAGTAATTTTTGCGAAGGGCGTGGAACGATCACATTGCCTTCCATCACCCTAAGCGGATGACATACATTCCTGATAGGTTTGCTCAGCCAGAGACTGCCAAGGAATAGGTAGAGTTTTTTGATAATTTAACTGATGAACAGATACAGTGGATGTTCGAGTGGTTCTCGATAGACGAATTCATCATCAGCTCCAGGGATGCACCACACCTGGTACTAATCGGACTGAGAGGAATATATCCTTACGTTCCTCTCCGGGTTATGAGAAAAGAAGTTAGAAAGCAAATTGTACCAAGGGTCGACAAGACGAGCCATTTCCGAGCTGACTTTCAGGATGATGATATACCCTACAAGTGCCAAGCCCAACATATGTGGCACTGTAAGATCATAATGGAAAAGAACACAATTGAACCAGACAGGTATCACGCAGTCTGCACACCATTCTACTCTAGATGGTTAGAAGAAGACTTTGATGGGTTAATCAGGCCAGGAACCGGCCGAGGTCATAGAATCATAGATAAGAGTGCCGAGGCTCAGGTCAAGTACAATCGGATGCGCAAGAGGATTTATGAGTGAGAAAGTGAGCACCGCGAGATATATGAAACCAACAAGAGATTTATCAAAGAATGGAAAGACATGATCGTCCGTTCCAACAAGAAGATGGAATACTTGGAACGAGGCATAGTCGAGCGGGAAGGTAAGATCATCAAGAGGGTTGAAGACTGTCAGAAAGTTGAGGGGAATGAAGGTGGACATCCGGCTAGAGCATACCTGCTGCTAGGATTGCGTAAGATGGGGAATCTGTTTGATGGAATCAAAGATTCCGAATTTGGGGAAGATCTTTCTGGGACCAAGTAGGATAGGATTTCCTTTTTCATTTTATCAATGTAATAAGGCCAATGGCCATTAGTGACTTTATTTCTTTCTTATTATTTTAGTGTCGTGGGTTCGTCTATTTTTTACATTAATGAAATGAGGCATTCGCATCCAAGTTCTCCAAATTAATTTGTCGCTAGGCCTACCTCGGGAACAATGAGGCTACCAAGTTAGGACACGCTTTATATTCCTGCACTATATGTTTAAATGCCGCAATACTTTTTAATAATCCTCACTAACTTGGCTACCTTTTGTTTTTGTTTTGTTTTCTTTCCTTTTTATTAGTCCCCTCCCCAAAGGTTGTTTCGTGCACTCTGGCATCATCATCATACTACACAAATTACAGGGGCCCTCCACCCTCTCCTCCTCTTAGTCCTCCCAAAGTCAAAAGCAAAGGCAAAGGGAAAATGGAAGATTTGAGCAATATCAGGAAAGAGAATACAGTTGAACGAACAGAGGCTGGTGACAGTCAGGGTATTCAGGTTCAGAATGAGGCTATATCACAACTCGAGTAGAGGTTGTTGAAGCTCCAAGGAGAGCTGAAGCAGGTACGGAATTTGGCAAGCTTATCCTTCACACTCAGTTTTCTAGATGTCAACCATCCCAACATCCAAAATCCCATACCTCCTCAAAATACCCCAAACAAACAGAATCATCCCACAACCTATCACCACAACACTCCACCAAAGAATTAAACTCTTCCACCACAATACAATGCTTTCCACACTCCAAGAAATACTCCATTACTCATCCCCGAACCACAAAACTCCACAAACGACCACCTTTACACCCAGGCACCATGCCACTATAACAACCCCATATACGTGGAGACTATGCCACACTCCACCCAACCCATTTCATACACACCTGAATCCAGTGAGAAGGATTTGCTTATCAAGAATTTTGCGGAAGAACTTAAGAAGCTGACTAGGCGAGTGCAAGGTGTTGAGGGAAGCAAAGGAGTCGAAGGGCTGAACTATGAAGATCTCTGCATCTAGCCCAATGTCGAACTGCCCGAGGGTTACAAACCTCCTAAGTTCGAGATGTTTGATGATACAGGTGATCCGAGGGTCCATCTGAGAACCTACTGTGATAAATTGGTGGGAGTGGGAAAAAATGAGAAGATTTGCATGAAGCTGTTTATGAGGAGCCTAACAGGGGATGCCCTGTCTTGGTACATCAGCCAAGACCCCAGGAAGTGGTCAAACTGGGTAAGTTTGGCGTCAGACTTCATGGACCGGTTCAGGTTCAATACAGAGAATGCGCCAGATGTGTTATACATTCAGAATCTTAAGAAGAAGCCCACAAAACTTTTCGCGAGTATGCTACTCGCTGGAGATCTGAAGCAGCTAAGGTCAGGCCTACCCTAGATGAAGAGCATATGAACAAATTCTTTGTCAAAGCACAAGACCCACAGTATTATGAGCGTCTGATGGTGATTGAGAACCATAAATTCTCTGACATTATCAAGTTGGGTGAGAGAATTGAGGAAGGGATCAAAGGCGGAATGGTTACAAATTTTGAAGCGTTGCAGGCTACAAACAAGGCCCTGCAATCTGGCGGTGTGTCCAAGAAAAGAGATGTGGGAGCCGTAATGGTTGCACAGAGGACTAAATCCCCGCTGAAATACTAAACCTACCAAACACCCCCACTCACATATCAACCAGCACCAACATACCAAGCACCCTACCCCACACACCAGTCAACACCTACACCAACATATCAGTCATCTCTCTCACCTACTTATCAGCCACAATCTCCCAGATAATCCCAACCAGCTCCTGTTTACCATACCTACAACTCTCAACCATCTCACTTCTAATAGCCTCCTGCTCGCCAAAACTTCCCGAGACCTCAACCCAATTTCGATCGCAGGCCTCCTAAACAATACACTTCCATCACTGAGCCTATTGACCAGCTATATGAAAGACTGAAAGCTACTGTCTATGCCGCTCCTATCCCTGTTTTGACCCTTGAGAACCCCTCTCAATGGGTCAATCAAAATAAGACATGTGCATACCATTACGGCATGAAGGGACACACGATCGATGAATGTCGCTCACTGAAAGATAAGATACAGTCTCTGATTGATAATAAGGTCATTCTAGCAAAGGAATCTACTCCCAATGTCCGCAATAATTCACTCCCGAACCATAAGGGTGAAGGTGTAAATATGATCGAGATAGAAGAAGATTGGGAACCAGAGGGGTCAATCAGGTTGATCATAGAAGGTGATGAACCAAAAAAGCTAACAGTCACTCTTAATCCTATCATAGTACAGATTAAGCCATCCGGAGATGTTGAGGTAACTACGTCAGTCCCATTTGAGTTTGAAGCGGCACCACCTGCAGATGCGCCTGTGCCATTCGAGGTTGAAGTTATGCCGCCTACCAAGGCACCCGTCCCATTCGAAGTGAAAGTAGCTGCACCAATCACAGTGGCGGTGTCAACCACGCCACCCTTTTACACCAACACTATACCATGGGATTATGTAGCTGAGGCAAGAAGGAAAGGCAAAATCAAGATAGACGAAGCTACCGCCGCACATGGAATGACAAGGACCCGCAGGGTCTATACACCTGAACATTTGACAGAATCCAGTAAGCAGGCTTCCAACAGGCCACCCATCATTGAGACATGCCCAGATGATCTTTGGAGGAAGGTGCAGACCAAAGAATACTCGGTCATTGATCAATTGAACAAAACTCCAGCCCAGATATCCATTATGTCATTACTGCAGAATTCAGAGACGCACAAAAATGCTTTGATGAAAGTGTTGAACGAAGCATATGTGCCAAATAACATCACCTGCGGGGAAATGGCCAATATGGTAGGTCAGGTATTGGAAATTCATAAGATCACTTTCCACGAGGACGAGCTTCCATCTGAAGCGTTAACTCATAACAAAGCACTACGCATCACTGTGCAATGTGAGGACTACTTCATCACCAAGATTCTGATTGACGGGGGATCCAACCTCAACATCTTTCCATTGACAACTCTCAAGAAATTGAGCAAGGGGTTGTACGAGATAAAACAAGGGTCGATGAATGTGAAAGCTTTCGATGGTTCTCAGAGGTCCACCATCGGTGAGATCAACCTTTGTCTGCAAATGGGACCTACATGGTTCAAGGTTGATTTTCAGGTGATAGACATATCAACGTCCTACAGCCTGTTATTAGGATGGACACGGATACATGCTATTGGGGCCATGGCATCGACATTGCATCAGGCAGTAAAATTGGAATGGAACCACCAGGAAGTGATCATCCATGGGGATGGAAGCAATCCTATCTATAGTCGCCAAACCATCCCGGTGGTTGAAGGTAGAAGAAGGATGGGTGGAGAAACCTACCACCTTATTGAACGAGTCAACGCAATAGACAAAGACAAGTGGCGGGACAGTAAGATCGCAAGCATACTGAACTGGAGTGGGTACGAGCTTAGCAAAGGACTCGGTAAGAATCTTCAGAGGATTTCCAAGCCAATACAACTGAAGCGCCATGGAACCACTTTTGGTATGGGATACAAGTATACATGGAAAGAGTACAAGAATTGGTCGCCACCATGGCGCGATCCTTATTACCCATTGGAACATCCGATACCGCATCTGGAGCATATCTTTCAACAGGCCGATATTATATGGGGGTCAGAGAAAAAAGAAGCACCAGTAGCCCTGAAGAACTTATTCCTGGAAGATGATGACATGGACTGTTGCGTCATTGTTGAGGATAAGGAGGAGGAAGGCCCTTCCATTCAATCCGTGAGCAAAGGATCATCCCTTAAGAATTGGACTATCAGAACAGCCAGGGCCCGACGAGTTCCGGGGTAGCAAGGCTTAACAAGCATTGTTTATTTTTCGTTTGCTAAATGATTTCATTTCCGCAACTTTCATTTCTACAATAAGATCTTCAATGTTCTAAAAACATTTACTCAATTTATCAAAAGCACTTTTATGTTTTTATGAATCAATATTTATTATTATTATTATTTTCTCATTACTTTATATATACAGCATTACTATTACTTGTCTTGATAAATCAATGACTGTGACATGCAACGAGACAATGCAACAAAAGGAAAGTGATTCAGAAGAAGAGTATGATAACATACCTGATGAAATTGTCAAGGAGGTTGAGAATTTTGAGAACAAGCCTAAGTCCAACCTGGACGAGACTGAGGTCGTCAACTTGGGAGATTCAGAAATTGTCAAAGAGACTCGCATCAACATTCATTTGTCACCATCAGAGAAAGAGGAATATACACAGTTTTTGAAGGAGTATAAAGATATATTTGCATGGTCGTACGATGACATGACTGGTATGAGTACATCCATTGTGGCTCACAAATTGCCAACCAATTCAATGTGCCCGCCGGTAAAGCAAAATCTCAAAAATTTTGAAGCCTTACATGAGTTTGAAAATCAAGGAGGAAGTTACCAAGAAAATCAACGCGAAGGTTCTCAGGGTAGTTGAGTATCCAACATGGCTAGACAACATCGTGCCAGTGCCTAATAAGGATGGAAAGGTCAGGGTTTGTGTCGACTATCGGGATCTCAACCAGGCCAGTCCGAATAGTGATTTCCCTCTTCCAACATACACACTGTGATTGACAATTGCGCCAAGCATGAACTTCAGTCGTTCATAGATTGTTTCGCTGGTTACCACCAGATATGGATGTATGAGGAAGACGCTGAGAAAACGACCTTCATTACGTCGTAGGGAGTATACTGCTATGAGATGATGTCGTTCGGCCTGAAGAATGCTGGGGCCACCTATATGAGAACCATGACCACTATCTTTCACGATATGATACACAAAGAGATCGAGGTGTGTGTGGAGGACGTCATTATCAAGTCCAAGAAAGCCTCCGACCACATAGCAGGTATGAGGAAGTTCTTCGATAGGTTGAGGAAATACAATCTGAAACTAAACCCCGCAAAGTGTGCATTCGGGGTTCCTACAGGGAAATTGCTCGGGTTCATCGTTAGTCGTCGAGGGATAGAATTGGATCCGACAAAGGTCAAGGCCATCCAAGAGTTACCACCACCGAGGAACAAGAAAGATGTGATGAGTTTCCTAGGCCGCCTTAACTACATCAACTGATTCATAGCTCAATCCACGGTCATATGTGAACTAATCTTCAAGATGGTGAAGAAAGATGTTGCGACCAAATGGACCGAGGATTTTCAAAAGGCCTTTGACAGAAATAAGGAGTACTTGTCAACACCGCCAATATTGGTACCACTTGAGCCAGGTAGACCTTTACTACTCTACCTCGCAGTATTAGATGGAGATTTTGGCTGCGTTCAGGGGCAGCACGACGAGACGGGGAGAAAAGAGCAGGCCATTTATTATCTAAGTAAGAAGTTCACTCCATACGAGGCTCGATATTCTTTATTGGAACGTACTTGTTGTGCTCTAACCTGGGTAGCACAAAATTTGAGGCATTACGTTTGTGCCTACACCACATATCTCATATCAAGGATGAATCCGTTGAAGTACATCTTTTAGAAGCCCATGCCCACTGGCAAACTGGCCAAGTGGAAAATCCTGTTGAGTGAATTCGACATTGTCTATGTGACCTAGAAAGCGGTCAAAGGACAGGCATTGGCAGACCATCTTGCTGAAAACCCTGTGGATGGGGAATACGAACCCTTGAAAACATATTTTCCCGCTGAAGAAGTATCATTCATAGGAGAAGATATGGCAGAATCATATGATGGTTGGAGAATGTTTTTCGATGGAGTAGAAAATTTCAAAGAAGTCGGCATATTGATTCTTTGAAAATCCAAGTTCGGTATCAACACGGTTAATGCAACACTATTTAGACAGAACTAGATGGTGAACCATGGTATCATGACATAAAATAATTCCTGAAAACAAGGGAATACCCAGAGCATGCCAAGGCAGATCAAAAAAGAACTATAAGGCGGCTCGTTGACGGTTTTTTCCTAAATAGGGAAATTTTGTACAAAAGGACCCCAGATTTGAACTTGTTGAGATACATAGATGCCACAGAATCTGAGCGGATCATGAGTGAAGTGCATTCGGGGGTATGTGGACCTCACATGAATGTATATGTTTTGGCGAAGAAGATTTTGTGGGCAAGGTATTATTGGCTTACTATGGAGCGAGATTGCTTCAGTTTTGTTCGCAAGTGTCACCAATTCCAGATTCATGGTGACCTGATTCACCCGCCACCTTCGGAGTTGCATCCCATGTCCTCTCCTTGGACTTTAGTTGCTTGGGGAATGGATGTTATTGGGACAATCGAGCCAAAGGCTTCAAATGGGCATAGATTCATTTTGGTTGCAATTGATTACTTCACAAAGTGGGTGGAGGCCATCACTTTCAAAGCAGTCACCAAGAAAGCAGTGGTAGACTTTATTCATTCCAACATTATCTGTCGCTTTGGTATCCCAAAGACCATTATCACTGACAATGCAACCAATCCAAATAGTCATCTGATGAAGGAGGTATGCGAGCAATTTAAAATTGTGCATCGTTATTCTACCCCTTATCGGCCAAAAGCCAATGGAGCCGTTGAAGCAGCAAACAAGAACATCAAGAAGATTCTTAGGAAGATGATCCAAGGCTCCAGACAATGGCATGAAAAGTTGCCTTTTGCTCTTTTGGGATACCACACGACTACTCGCACATCTGTTGGTGCAACTCCTTATCTGTTGGTATATGGAACGGAAGCTATAATACCGGCTGAAGTCAAAACTCCCTCTCTTCGGATCATTTTAGAATCGGAGATTGAATATACAGAATGGGTAAAAACCCGATTAGAATAACTAATGTTGATTGATGAAAAACGGCTAGCAACAGTGTGTTTTGGCCAGTTATACCATCAAAGAATGGCACGCTCTTACAACAAGAAAGTGCGTCCAAGGCACTTCGAGGAAGGCCAACTCATTCTGAAACGCATTCTTCCATACCAAGTAGAAGCTAAAGGAAAGTTTGCCCCAAACTGGCAAGGACCCTACATCATTAAGAAAGTGTTACCAAAAGGGGCCTTGCACTTGGAATATGAAGAAGGATAGGTACCAGACATGACTATTAACGCAGATGTAGTCAAAAGATATTATGTCTAATATAAAACCATTGTGGAAATTTCACGCATGATTTTCTGAGAATTGAGATGACGAAGTCTATCATTGCTCGTTATTCCAAATATGTGTCACCTTTTAGTAAACCCTTTTGAGCTATATTTGTCTTCTTTGTTTTCCACTTTTTGGAACGTGTGTACTTGCAAAAGCAAGAAAAAAAGTCAAACAACAAATCTTCTGAGTCATTGAAATACGTCCGACCTGATTCCGAAAGGATACGTAGGAAGCATTACCCTGGGTTCGGTCCCATCACAACAAAAAATCCATATTCTCAATACTCCAAAACTGGGGCAGAAGTTTGTTTTTTTTACAGCTTTTTCTATAGAAATGGCCAAAAGTTATAATTCGGTTCAAGATTCTTTTTGCCTTCTCCCTGTTAAGAACTTCTTATCGATCTTTGAGAATAATTGAAGTCCCCATGCCAGGGTCATTGGGTAAAAAGTCATATCTCAGTTTTAAAACAAAAAGAACAAATGAGAGAGTCTTATCGGTGAAAACTCATATGGGCACTGTAAGGCGACAATGAGCAGAGAAATGAGAGAGTCTTATTGGTGAAAACCCAAATAGGCACCATAAGGCGACGGTGAGCAGAGAAATGAGTGAGGCCAGTTAGCGAAAACCTGCAAAGGGCGCTACTAGCCGAATGAGGGTCTTCGATACTTCGACATGAGCACAACCAAGATAGTTTCAATATGAACATTTGCAACAGATTTTGAGAATTAGATAGATCAAACGGATCAGGCGTCCAATCCAAAATGCATGTCATGATTCATTGAAGTCGTCACATACTTCCAGATAAGTCTCCATATTTTCCCTGAAAGGGACACCTTTTGTTTAAGCACAGTTCTTTATCGCCTTCAATTATTCTTCTATTTTTACCAATAATTTTCTTTGAGTCCCTTTCGGTCTAATCTTGCATCAAAAGTGAAGCAAAGAAATGGCTGCAAAACTAGCCACAGTTTCCCCATAATATCGAGCACAACTTGGGGCATATATGGAATTGACAAAGGCAGAATCCATCCTTGATTTCATTTGATACGGTAAACAAAGTGTCTCAAAAAAAACTGAAAAGGTCGCCTAAGCGAGACCTGTTTCATGAGAAAAGTTGATAAGCACTACGTAGGGGTGTGCATTCGATTTATCGATTCGATTTTGACCCTTATCGATAATTACTTATCGATTATCGATTTGTACATATGTTTATCGTTATCGTTTCAATAAGGTTTCGATTTATCGATTTTTGGGGCTTATCGATTCGGTTGATTACACCAATAAGAAAATTTGATACATTAACGAAACAATGTTAACACTGTGTGCACACATAGATTATAGTATAGAAGAATCGTAAATTATATGATACATTAACGACAACAATGTTATACTTCCAAATTCCAATATGCAACCCCTCAAAACTAAATATAAGGAAGAAATTCTGAAAGCAAAAAGGATTATGTTAATTCATAGTGAAGCTGGAGCCTGGAGGGTTCTCCTTGTTTCATATAATCAATCCAGGTAAACACAAAAATTAATTTAGCGACTACTACTTGTGCTGGGTCCTGGGGTAATTAGTAGCAAAACTATGTATGTTGTACGCACATAGTACATCTTACTAAAGAATGAAAACCCTACAAATGACCACATGTTTTAATTTTATACAGACGTATAAAACTTTAGCTTAACTAGTTCTCCTACCATAGTCATGATTATTAACATATGTGTTCTTAAAGTATTTTTCTCTCCCAGTTCACAAATTTGAGGACCCCTCTAGCACTACTTTGAAGGATATTTTGTGGATCTTTATAATATTATAAACTGAAGATTCAAGTACAAATCTCTGAAAGATACCGTATGGTATAAATGAAAAAAGAAAAGGATATCTAACCCAAGCATTTTCTTAAACAGTCATATAATCAATTTGTTAGTATTAGGGGTGTGCAGGAAAGGGACTTAGGGTAAAGGAAAGGGTATTATACCATAAAGATATATTTGTCTTTTAAGTATATCTTATCGGTTTATCGATAAACCGATAACCGAAGAAGACAAAATCGAAATCAAAATTGATAACTCGATAAGGAAAATATCGAAATCGAAATTGATAAATCGATAAACCGATAACAAATAATCGATTCGATTATAGATAAACCGATTCTAATGCACACCCCTAGCACTACGAACACAAACTAGTACTAGGTGCGAGACATTTGAGTTTGATTTTAAAGGGAAAAATTGCCTTGCCTTAAGGACAAGGGTTAGCGGTATCATGGACATCCGAGTATGAAACAGTCAGGGGCAACGTCGGAAAACAAGGTCTCCAGAATGCAAAATAGAGTATTTGAGCACCTCAGTACCACACTGATAGAATAAGTTCTTCAACAACGGAGTGGCCGTGAATTCAAACCACTCAGGGCATCAAGGCCACAAACCGACAACTACTTTGAAAACTCACAAATTTTTCTTTGTTTGAAAGCAGAAACAAAGCAATGCAGAATGGCGATTCTCAAAGGATGAATGTCACTAAACATAAGCTCCTCAAAATCTCCATTTTTCTTTTATTTTTAGCATGCATCACTATTGTCCATACCTCCCATTTTCGTAGCTTAACTCAGGTAGAACCAATTCTCCTAGGGGGATCCAGATCATAGTTCGAGGTAGAAGTACTCTTCGCTCAGGCTTGTTTTACGTATCTTAACTCAGGTAGAACCATTTTGCCTAGGAGGATCCAGCTCATAGTTCGGGGTAGAAGTACTCTTCGCTTAGGATGTTTTATGTAGCTTAACTCAGGTAGAACCTTTTCTCCTAGAGGGATTCAGCACTTTCTGATTAATACAGGGTACCAACCCCTTGTTACATTACTTCTCAGTAATACAGGGTGTCGACCCTTGGTTACAATCTTCTCAGTAATACAGAGTGCCAACCCCTAGTTACATTTCCTTCCAGTAATACAGGGCACAAACCCCTGGTTACATTCTTTCCTAGTGATACAGGGCGTCAATCCCTGGTTGTTTTCCCTCTCAGTAATACAGGGTGCCAACCCTTGGTTACAATCCTCTCAGTAATACAGGGTGCCAACCTCTGGTTACATTTCCTTATAGTAATACAAGGTACCAACCCCTGGTTACATTTCTCTTTAATAATACATGGCGTCAACCCCTAGTTACATTTCCTTCTAGTAATACCGGGTACCAACCTCTGGTTACATTCCTTCTTAGTGATATAGGGTACCAACCCCTTGTTACATCCCTTCTCGGTAATACAGGGTGCCAACCCCTGGTTACACTTCTTTCAGTAATACAGGGTACCAACCCCTGGTTACATTCCTTTTAGTAATACAGGTTGCCAACCCCTGGTTACACTACTTTCAGTAATACAGGGTATCAACCCCTGGTTACATTCCATTTCACTAATACAAGGTTGTGACGACCCAAAATGTCATCCTAAGTAATTTTAGCTAAATCTGTGTTCCGAGATCTCGAAAGCCTCCGTTAATCTCACCTCGATATGTGTGCGTAGACCGGGCGTGTAGCTAGGAAGCTTCTATGTGAAAATTTGATAAAAATAGAATTTTTGGAATAATTAAATGAATAAAGTTGACTTTGGTCGATATTTTTGGTAAACGGACCCGGACCCCTGATGTGACGGTCCCGGAGGGTCCGTAGAAAAATATGGGACTTGGGCGTATGCCCAGAATCGAATTCCGAGGTCCCAAGCCCGAGAAATGAATTTTTAAAGAAAATTATTTTCTGAAAATAATAAAGGTTTTTGAACATGAACTTTGATGTGAAAACCGTGTTACGGGGCCCATATTATGGTTTCGGAGCCCGGAACAGGTTTAATATGTTATGTGACTTATCTGTGAAATTTGGTGTAAAACGGACTTGAAATGACGTGTTTCGGATTAAAATTGGAAAAGTTAAGATTTATGAAGTTTTAAGAAAATTCTATGAGTTTTAAGGTTTAATTCCTTATTTTTGATGATATTTTGGTGATTTAAAAGCTTGAATAAGTCTGTAGGATGTTTTGGTAGTTGTGTGTGTTTTTGGTTTTGAGACCCGAGGGCTCGGGTGAGTTTCGGGTAGCTAGCGGGGTGTGAAATGCATGAAAAATCTGGTTTTTCTTCAACTTGTTGGTGTCCAGGTATTTACTCTATGCGAACGCACCCAAGGGGATGCGAACGCATAGAGTAAAAGTGGGGTCTGGGGGAGCTGGGTAATTTGTGCTATGCGAATGCACCCAGTGTGGTGCGAACGCGGAGGGCAGTGGGGTCAGAGTTGTCTGAACGCACTCTAGCAGGTGCGAACGCGGAGGGTAGCTTAGGCGGGGAAGTGCGAACGCGAGCAGGGGGGGGGGTGCGTCCGCACTGGGTAAGGTACGTCCGGGGTGGGGGAGTGGTATTTGACCTGTGCGAACGCAGCTATTGGCCTGCGAACGCATAGGTCTGTTTGGTCAAACGTGTGCGAACGCGGTCACCAGGTTGCGAACACATAGAGTTATTTTCTCCAGTGATTTTATTAACTCCAAAACAGACCCATTACGAGATTTCACCCTTTTCTCACTTCCTACTTCTTCCCCAAACCTCCATAGACGAAATTCAAGCCCTCCAACCTCCATAGCTCCATAGGTAAGAGTTCTTAACATCATTTCCTCTTACTTTCATCAACTAATCACTAGATTCTAGGCCTAAAAACATGAAATCAAGGTAGAAATTAGGGTTTTGGGTAGAGTTAGGTTTTTGGAAACTTTGGGTAATTCAACCCCAATTTTGGATCGGATTTCAAAACAAATCATATATTTGAACTCATGGGGTTATGGGTGATCGAGTTTTGGTCCGAGCCTCGTGTTTGGACCAAGCGGGCCCGGGGTCGAATTTTGGTATTTTTAGAAGAATGATAGGAATTGAATATCTAGGCTATAGGATTGTGTCATTGAGTCTTTATTGATATTATTGAATTAATTATGCCTAGATATCGTTGTTTTGGAGTCGGATTATAAAGGAAAGACGGTCTTAGAGGGTTGATTGCTATACTTTGGACCGAGGTAAGTGTCTTGCCTAACTTTGGTGAGGGAATAGGTATTATTTGCTATGTGCTAAGTGATTATCATGTTCATTGCATAGGTGAGGTGACGAGTACCTATGCAATGTGTGTCAAGCATGCCCGTGAGTCTATTTTGATAGAAATCGTAGTATTTCTCCCATATTTATCATATCATGAGGTTGTCTCTACTTGGTAAATTATTCGTGTTGAAAGTATTGGTTGTTGAGCTTAAGAAGTGTTGATACAATTGAGAATCCAAGTGTTAAGTATACAATTGAGGTGATTGGTTATAGCTGAGA
>MDKH01230858.1:0-37211 GCA_005239495.1 Nicotiana undulata
ATATATATATATATATATATATATATATATATATATATATATATATATATATATGTTATATATGTTTTAGTTTCAGCTGACCAGTTAATTTTGTATTATGACCCAATTTATTTAAACATTTGGTCGTGTAACGTGTTATAGAACTATCATTTTTTTCTAGCCTAAGATTTCAATGGTTAATAAAGAACATTTTGGCAATCTTATCAGAATTAAATATGCTAAGAAGATGCATTGATTTTAGTTTAGATTAATTTAAAGCAAAACAAAGTCATAAATCAAAATTAGATATTTTCTATTGAAATCTAATCAAGAAAGAAATAAACAATAAAATTCACAAACAACTTCTTTTTAATTTTGACATGAGATTTAGTTATTGTGAGAAAATCATGTATCACCCAAATAGGAAACAATTAAGGGAAAATTATGCGACACATCAAACATATACACTGTATTTACCATTCGTAGCTCACTTTCAGCAAATTTACCATTTGTAATTATATTTGAATTTTATAACAAATCCATGAAATAAGAGATTAACCGTTTTGAATTTTATAGCAAATCCATGAATTTTAGTTGGTTAGAGTGCCCACTTAGTTAGCGAAGGTTTTGAGTTTGACTCTCGACAAGAGCATTTTATTTTTCTATATTTATGTATTTCGCCTTGGTTGTATTCGTTGCACGAACAAGTACTTGTATACACCCTTGTATACAGCCGATACATGTTGTATTCTTTGTAGACATCCTTGTATTTCGCCTTAGTTATAGTTGATACATGTATTAGTTACGCGAAAGAATACAATTGTGTGAACGAATACAATTGATACAGGTTGTATTCATTGGCGCATGAATACAGTTGACATAGATTGTATTCATAGCGCGTTTGAATACAAGTAGTACACGCCGTAACAATAGAACAATAGCTACAAATATAATTATACAAACTATAGTTACTAGGCTCTAAAATATAAATTTATAAAAAATCCTAAAACTTTTAATGAAAGCTTTCAACTTAAAGTTGTTGAAATACGTGCTGCGTGCCCCTCCCCTGTCCCTATATCTTTGACCGCAAATCAAATAAGAATTTTCTTTTCATTTGTTTCCTCAACATTCCTATGATCAGTACGGAAGTACGACTAGAGAAGTTTGTTCATTGTTACAACAACAATCCAATATAATCTCACAAATACGGTCTGGAGAGGATATTGTGTATACAGACCTTACCCCTACTATGGGGTAGAGAGGCTATTTCCAATAGACCATCGACATCCTTCCCTCCAAGAACTCCTCGCCTTGCTCTTGGGGTGACTCGAACTCACAACCTTTTGGTCGGAAATTTGTTATTTTTAAATAAGTAAAACGACTAGCGTTGTATGAAATGACATCATAAAATATCACTACTGGACATTCTAGCCTACAAAAAGAAGATACAACGCCACAAATCTAATGAACGAGCAATGAATATATTATTTTGTGTCCCAAAAGCAAAATTAATTTAAGATCAAGGCATAAAATAAATGTACCAAAGATTGAGTGAACTGGATTCTAATATCCTGCTGGATACATAATTGGTAACCGTTTGACAGAAATAAGAACTGCAATCTCACAAGGAATAATTGCAACATTCAATTGCATAGTTGTTAAATGATTTCCTAGCTTCTAAGGCAAAATTCTGAACAAACTTTTACCAAATCAAAATCTCGGCATGAACGACTAATGGCTAGGAACAGCACGTGCAGCTTCTTCTAAGATTTTTCCAGCTTCACCATCAGGTTCAGCAAGTTCACCAGGAGTCTGCTAAATCAAATCGATCAGACATCAAAAACCTCTTAACAACACATGATAAATCAATGAAATGTTGAATCAGCTGCTAACCTTTCCATATATATTGGTCCTAGTAGGAGAAGACCCTAAAGTCAGTAATAACCTGACGACAGTTACATGTTCACCTCTGGCAGCATGATGAAGAGGCTATTCAAAATCAATCAAACACGATTAGCGACAAGATGCTTATGTACTATTTACTTCTACAAAACTAAAACAAAGACAAAAATTTTAGTAGAAATCCTTACCGTATCACCTTCTACATCAACAGAGTCCAACATCCTCTTCACACATTCAGGGTCAGGAGCACTGTAGATCAGCAGTTGGGCTATCTCCGTGTATCCTGTTAAAAGTCATATCTTTTTTATGAGAAATGAATTGATATAATCCAAAGATATGACAACAGATGATAGATATGACGGTGAAATATCAGTATGAACTTGGAGCGTTTATGACATACCACCAGCACAAGCATCATGCAATGGGATTGCTCCATCTTCATCCTTCGCCTCCAAAGAAGCCCCCCTCTCTAACAATAACTGGGTGGGAAAACACAATTAAGGTTGTTTGTATAACCTTTTGGTTATAAGATCGTTAAGAGATCAATAGATCAATTAAATTGGCAAATTCATGAAATAGAGTTAGGCAAGTGCACCAACCTGCACACAAGGAAAATGGCCGTACAAACATGTTAAATGAAGAGCAGTGTCCCCATCTTCAAGAGGTTGATCAATGCTGCCACTCAAATTATCTGCGGCAGTCCATCAGGTAGACACACATGAATATGATGTCAAAATGGAAAACATGATAATTGAACAGGTTATTCAACTTCCACAAAAAAAATTATCAACTTCAACTCAAATATTGTCCAAATTCCAGAGTTAGTTTTCTTGAGAGAGTTAACATATTGCTCATTGCAGGTCTGTCAAAGTCAAACTATACTAAACTAATTAGTTGTACAGAATGAGGAGAGCAAGTAAGAATGTTATTTCATCAATGTTAGTTGCAAGTTTTGAAACCAATAGATAAGAAGAAATGAGTGTATGAAGTAGAATTTCAAGGCAAGTCCCTCAGCATTCTGCTGAACCAAATTGTGCGACCTACTTCGCTGGAAAATGAGAAGAACATATGATAGTTTGGGGATGATTCTACAGAGTTGAATGAGATGAGGGAGCAGATGAATTACCAGAAAGGTGCACTCAGAAGGCACGAGAGGTATAAAAGATCATCTCTCCCTCTCAAGCACGCACACACACACACATCATTATATAGGCATGGCATCCAACTCAATTTCATTCCTACTCCTTCCGTCATCCTTGCAAAGGACCAACCTTGTTGACATGAATCTTTGACAACAAGGGCGATGAAGCATCTTTTGGTACATTCCTTCTTTTTCAAAAGTTAAAGCATTTCGTCCAAATTTAGTATTATCTTAAACTATAATAAGATCAAGACTAAGAACCACCAATGTATTCGGGCTCTACCCCCACATAAAGTTTTCATCTTTCAAACAATTAACCCGCATCAACAAACTCACTTAAATAACCATTGAATCATTATACACCAACCACTTTCAAACCCCTGCAAGCAATAAACCTGCCACCGCATACCACATCACATTCAACAACAGCTTACCTCAAAAACTCATAATTATCCCAAAATTTTAAGCAGATCATCTTCACACCCCCACCCCCAAAAAAAAACTCATTTTTATCAAATTGATGGTCAGAACAGTAAAATAGTTCACCTCACAAAAATCAAAAAGCACCAAATCACAATCACTAGCACCGACTATAATTTAACACACTGGCCAAACAATAAATATCATCCCACAAAATAACCCCAAAAAAAAAATTAAAAAAAAAAAAGCTTTAATCCTGAAATTCTCAACAGGCAATAAAGTGTAAAAATCAACAACACTTGTAAATAAGGAGATCTTGTTTTCAACTTGAGACAAATGCTAAAGTTTAAAGAGGGCGAGGGGGCTGGGATGGAGTAAATCCAGATATCTTGATAAATAAAATAACAGCCCCCCGTAAGTTAGATCAGTGACATGGTAATATGAATATCCCTATATTCACTGTTCCATTTTGTAAGAATAACTAGAGCAACAAGCTGCTCGAATGGTTCTAACATATGCAAAAGGTTCTGCTGCGCCTTGGTCCATTATTAAGGTCTATCATTGGACAAAAAGATTAGATATCTACTCATATCCCCCTTGCTCCATGCGACTATTTTTTTACTTAAAGTTCTTTGTGATTGTAATATATTTGATGCATTACTAGCCCAATTCATGAATTATACTTACCAAAGCTCAATGTTGTGTTAACGCCAACTTTTCTAAAGAATGAGCCAGAGGAAAAGGGCCATTATATCATCAAATATAAAGATAATAACAAGTAAACAAAGACCAACATCCGAGCAGAAAATGGTTTTCAGATGATTGTCTCCCAATTATGATTGTCTTTGACTCCAATTGTCATTTTGTAAATTAAGAGCCCAAGCCTATGCATCCTTTCGTTCATTTCTAGGTAATTTGGCAAAGTCCAAGAGCAATTATATATGCAAGTCATCCTTAATTACATCAATTTCCAACCCCAAGTAACAAAAATCTCCAAAAAGAAGTTACAGTTACCACCAGTTTAAATATTAACCTACACAACATACTAATTAATTTCAAAAGAAACTAACTAGGTTTCAACATAAACATTGACAGACAACAATATCAAAATCGAAACACAAGAAAGAAAAAAATACTAACATTAGGATTCTAGGGTTTATAGAGCAAAAAAGAAATTTAATTTCAAAAGAAACCAACTAGGTTTCAACATAAACATTGACAGACAACAATATCAAAATCGAAACACAAGAAAGAAAAAAAATACTAACATAATTCTAGGGTTTATAGAGCAAAAAGAAAGAAAAAAATTTGGACCATTTCTCGATTTGTGCGTGTCATCCTTGCGCAGGGGCCATGCTAATCTTCTCTGTATCGTTCCAATTTTATCGGATGTCCCCGAAGGGACGAACTCCATTGTTGTGCTTCCGCAATATACACATCGCAAAACTTCATTCTGCAGCCGATGAGGGAGAGTTAGCTGGTTGGCGTTTTATTGGGCTCTTGTTTAGTTTGAGGCCCACTTGATTGATAACCAAGTGTGCCTCGTTTTTAGACTGCAGTCCATTTGAGAAGTACTACTATAATTTACAATTAGGAAACTTACACAAATGTCCCAAATAAATCTCAACTTACCAACCTCTAGCCATTAGTCATAGACTTATCAAAACTAGCCAACAAAAATTTAAAAACTAAATAAATAGGGTTCTTTCTCTCAAAGAATCACATGCTTAAATTACCTTCCATATTTTTAAGCGTGATTAGCAACATTAGATGTAAGATGGAAAGGAAATTTCATGGATGAGGTAACAAATAAGGTGATGAAATACAAAAAAAAATATACAATATTCCAAAAATCTAAGCAATAAAAGAACCTTTTCAATGAGTATAGTTGAAATTCATTGACAATATATAGATAAGTCAATATACAAATTTTGAGGAAGATTGGAGGTGATTTGGACTGGTTTTGAATCAAAATTCGTAATTAAATCGAGTTCAAAAAATTCTTCTGCGACACATGTATCTCAAAAACAGGTATACATGGATATACATGTGATACACAAATGATATAAATATGATACATATGTGATACAGAGTGTGATACACATATCATTTTTTTCATGTTCAGTTTTTACTTTGAATTTTCAATTCAAACCACCTCAAAACTTCACCAAATCGTCCCAAAACTTAGATTCAAGCTCCTTAAGTTGTACCCAATATATTCTAATAACACTCACTCAAAACAAAACAAACTACTGATCCCTCAAAAATTGAAGTTATTGTCAACTGGCCAACACCAAAATTTGTTAAGGCCCTAAGGGGTTTTCTAGGCCTGACAGGTTATTACAAAAGATTTGTTAAATCCTTTGGGATCATCATCAGACCATTAACTAATCTGTTGAAGAAGAATGGGTTTCAGTGGAATGCAGAATCTGAATCAGATTTTCAAGCACTTAAGGAGGTCATGACTACTGCCCCTGTGTTAGCACTAGCTGACTTTAATAAAAGTTTTGTGATAGAAATTGATGCACGTTCTAGTGGATTGGGAGCAGTCTTGATGCAACAAGGGAGACCTATAGCTTTTTTTAGTGAAGCATTGGCTCCTCGGCACATGGGGTTGGCCACTTATGAGAAGGAGTATATGGTTGTCATGTCAACTGTGGACAAATGGAGACACTATTTGTAGGGGGTCATTTCATTATAAGAATTGACCACCAAAGTCTTAAATATCTTTTGGAACAAAGGGTTACTACAACTCTTCAACAGAAAGGTTGGCCAAGCTAATGGGACTGGATTATGAGGTGCAGTACAAGAAAGGTGTAGAAAACAAGGTGGCTGATGCATTATCAAGAAGACATGAAGATTGCCCTACCCTTAATGCCATCATTACATCAGACCCTACTTGGATGAAGGAGATAGAGTTGAGTTATGAACAGGATCCTCAAGCTCTACAGTTGATCACTAAATTGATTACTTCACCTAACACTAGAGCCAATATATCACTGACTCAGGGAATTTTGAGGCAAAATCAGAAAATCTATGTAGGAAAGGGTACTGACCTAAAGACTAGAATTTTTGAGGTCCTACACTTATCTCCCTTGGGTGGACATTCTGGCCAACAGGGAACCTACAAAAGGATAGGGTTGATCTTCTATTGGCCTAATATGAAGGCAGATGTGTTCAAATGGATTTCAGAATGTAATATTTTTCAGAGGGTGAAAATGAAAACATCCATCCAGCTGGTCTATTACAACCTTTACCTATTCCTGACCTTCCTTGGCAAGACATTGCCATGGACTTTGTGGAAGGTTTACCCTCCTCCAATCACAGGAAAACTTTCCTAGTTGTTGTGGAAAGACTAACAAAGTATGGTCATTTCTTAACTTTAAGTCATCCTTATACTGCACAAGATGTGGCAGACCTATTTCTAAGGGAAATTTACAAGCTACATGGTCTACCTAAGACCATTGTTACTGACAGGGATGCCATTTTTACAAGCCAGTTTTGGCAGAGCTTGTTTAAATCATTGGGAACCAAATTGACCATGTCAACTTCCTACCATCCCCGACTGATGGACAGACTGAAAGATTAAATAAGTGCTTGGAATCCTATTTGAGAGTTATGGTGTTTACTAACCAAAAACAGTGGTCTAAGTGGCTTCCCTTGGCTGAATGGTGGTATAACACCAATTACCATAACTCCCTGAAATCAACACCCTTTCAGGCCCTTTGTGGGTTCCCACCTCCACGGGTTGCCTTGAGGTCTCTTCCCTACCCGTCTAATACTCTGGTTGGGGCATGCATCGCCCAAAGGCAAGCCATGCTGCAACATCTTAAGGAGAATCTCACACAGGCACATGCCCGGATGAAATTCTATGCAGATCGCGCAAGAACAAATAGAAAATTCGAAGAATGCGACTATGTGTATTTAAAGCTACAACCCTACAAGCAATTTACAGTCGCTATCAGAAAGAACTTAAAGTTGAGTGCCTGTTAATATGGTCCCTATAAAGTAATACAAAGAATAGGAAGAGTATTTTACCAGCTCGACTTGCCTCCAGGCTCACAGATCCACCCGGTGTTCCACATTTATCAGTTGAAATGGCGGATAGGACCAACAATCGTTCCTCAGATGCAACCTCCAATTTGTGACGGTGATGGTCGAGTCAATGTGCAGTCGATTGCTATTCTTTAGAGGAAGATGGTGAAGGTCAATAATGGGGTCGGGGTTAAAGTTCCAGTTCAATGGGCTAATCTAAGCCCCAACGAGGCCACATGGGAAGATTGGGGGTACGTGCGAAGCCAATTTCTCGAGTTTGTAGCTCAATACAGACCTTGAGGACAAGGTCTGTTTCATGGGAGGGGTATTGTAATGTTTGGAGAGGTTGAGGTTTGTGTCGAAGAAGAAAGGAAGAAATAATTAGGAAAGTAGCTGATTAGGGTAAAAAGGAAAGAGCACGTGCAAGTGATGAAGGCACGTGTAAGAGGAAATCGGACGTCTGTGATTGAAAGTGAGGGATTAATTATAAACGGTCCAGGTTCATTCAATCATAACAAATTGGGCCTCAATCTGTTATAACAGAGTTGGGATGGAAGGAGAGATTAGTTTTGGACCGGTAATTTTCTGTTATTCCCCTTTCTCTCTCTACTCTTCTCTTCTTCTACAATTCCTAATTCTCTACTCGTGATCCTCCATTTCAGGTATATGTGAAGACCTTCAATGGAGATGTGATTGTTTCATTGTAATAGTTGAGTTTAGTGTTGTAATTGAACTACGAAATTAATAAGATCTCCATTGTTGTCAATTTCCAATTATTTTCTCAAATTTTCCATTTAAGTACATTACACCTTCCCCCCGTCCAATCCCCCCCCCCACACACACACATTAAATTACTAATTTATGTAGGAACCTCATTACTGCCTAACTAAAAAGAGACGGTAAATCAGAGTTTGTTGGGATATTAGAGCCTGATTGGAAAGTCACGGGGGATTTGGGTTTGAGCGTAATTGGGTGTAATTACACAATTGTTATGTCTGGCCAAGTAATTACTTGGTCAGCATGAATTTGAGTGTAATTGGAGGGGTTGTAATTACACTCTTTAATTCTCAAGGGGAGGTGAGAATTTGTGGTAATCACACTTTGTAATTACAAGGTTGATTTTTAGTTTCTTTCCTTTTTTTTAATTAATTTTTTTATAACTTTTTATTTTTTTTATTCTATTTTTTTGAAACTACACATCCTAATATTAGAAATAACGAGTCATTAACAAACCTGGCATATAATGAATGATGCAATTAAAGTGAAATTTCGTTATTGAATGTGGTTATAAATTTATTATGTTTCATATTCTTAAGTTATAGTGGAACTAACTATTATTACGTTGGAATATGACATATGTCAAACTATTCTTTTAAATTTGAAATTGTGTTATATTCATGGTTCCAATTTACTTGTTTTAGTATTGACTCACATTGCATGTTGTTCATTTTTTAGTTAGAATTGATAGATTAGTTTTGTCAAATATTTGAATAATGATATAAAATTATATTTATAAATATTAATTTAATATATCAAACATGAATTTCGTGATGTTCTTACAAAACGTTTATTGTGATTTTTTGTAAGTATCTAAGCTAAATACTATTAATTTTAAATATATATATGAATATACACTAATTAATGTATATTCACGAAAAAATATACATCATAAATACCAAATATAATGTCATTTATATTTATAAAATTTATAGGCATATGCTTATTATATTAATTTTTATTTTTGATAATTACTTCATTTAAAATTAAATCTAACTGTGTAATTACACTTGTGCAACCAAACTGTAAACTTATAATTACACTGTAATTACACCATGACAAACAAGCAAGCCGTCGTAATTACACAACTGTATTATTATTAGGCTGTGTAATTACTACCCTAGTAATTATATCAATTCCAAATACCTGGTGACTTTTCAAACAGACCCTAAATGATCATGACAATGATGTGACAGAATTACTGGGAACGTGCAATTCATCCCACCATGCAACATGGTGTATATGCATAAGAGGGTATTAATTTCACTTTAAATGAGAAATTGAATACATACAGAGACACGATTTTTCGTTTAGACACATGAACTCGAGGGTGTTCCTATTGAACACTTACACTATTCGAAACTTATTCCAATTAAGCATTTCTTGCTGAGTTGGCACATAAAGTGAATTTCACCCAATATAGGCACGTGAAGACAAAAAAAATAGATTTTTTATTTTTTTATTTTTTATTTCCTTCTTCGTCTTATTCTTCTTCTTTCTCTCCACTACCATTTCCACCATTGCCTCCTCCACTTTCACCATCGTCGGAATGGGATTTTCAGCGATTCCTTCAAGAGGCCACAACCACCGACACTACTACTTCCTCGTCATCTTCGCAGTAGATCAAGGATCAGATGCTTAATCAGAATTTAATCGTTGATCAACCGAAGCCGCCTATGTCTAATACGGCATCGTTTGGACTCGAACCTCCTCCGAATATTCCGATTGATTCTGATGAATACCATGTTGTCCTGAAAAAATGCCTTGATTTGGCTTGCACCGCCTTCGCTTTGACTCGTGTAATTTTGTCACGACCCAAAACACTCAGTCGTGATGGCACCTATCGTGAAATCAGGCAAGCCACACATTTCATTTGATTTCAGATTTCTTTCAGAAAATTCTCTACATTTACAATAAAGTCTCATTTGTAAAATCATTTAAAAGTTCAATACCATTAAAACATACATAAAAACCAAACCCAGAACTAGTGTCACTGAGTCATGAGCTACTATATCAAAATATCAAAATACAGAGTCGACATAAAGTTGTCTGAATACATAAATACGACATGGAGATAGAGAAGGAAAGAATCGAGGCTGCGATCTCCAACTACTACATTGATGCCTCCAAGGATCTTTGTCCGCAAATCAACGACCACTACCAGGTCCTGATGTACCTGGATCTGCACACAAGGTGCAAGGGGTAACGTGAGTACACCAACTCAGAAGTAACAAACCCGAACTATGGGATGAGAGGCAATGACAGACTAAACCTCAACAATTATAATAATTCAGCATACATAATTTAGACATGTTCACATTTTATCAGATAATGAAACAAAATATGCCAAGTATGTCCAGTAACCCAAGTATAACCCAGTATACTCTACATGCCAATATATGTGTAACCAGCGTGGAAATGTACAAAGTACTCATAACCCTCACACAGGAGCCCACTCAGTACTATATATGGCTCTCAGTCCCAGGGAAGATCCATCCCGGAATATGCACAAACATCGGTGACCGTAGTCACTCAGTACTTAGGAAAAAGGCCAATCCAGCCCCACAGAGAAGATCCATCTCTGGCATACAACACTCAGACAAGATCCGTGTCCAGGGACGATCCATCCCTCACATATCATCAACTTCGAACAAAATCCATGCCCAGGGAAGATCCATCCCTCAAATATGAATGCTCTCACTGGGTGTAAATACTCTGGAGGGGATCCTACTGGACCAAGTGCTATATCAAGCCAACGAAGGCATGATCAGAGTATCGTTGTGGTGTGCAATCCGATCTCATAACTGTCTTAATAACAGGCTCTCGGCCCCACTCAGTCATTACTCTCCAGTCTCGCTCACATGGGCTCACAGATGCATGAATTAGCCCGAAAAATGATAAATATGTAAAATTAACAATTACCGAGACTGAGGCATGAAATGATATGATATGATAGGACTGAGTCTATGAAATAAAATAAACACATAAGGAGAAAGTAATATACGACCACTCGGGCCTCAGCAATTTTGGCGTGAAACCTTAACATTTGTACTTAGCATGATTTCTAACATGTTTGCATGTAAACGAGCGCTCGGGTCTCAACAGTATCGGCGTGAAGCCTTAATATATAATTTATCCCGATTTCTAACATGTTCGCATTATTCACATTGATAGAAGCACATATATCATCAGGGAATAGTCACTAAATGGTGCCATGGGATGAACCAGGCCACAAATCACTCGGTGTACGCCCGCACGCCCGTCACTTGGCATGTGCGTCACCTAAATTATAATCGTACATCATATAGTTCGGGGTTTCGAACCCTCAGAACCAAGTTTGGAAGCGTTACTTACCTCAATCAAGCCAAAACTCTACTCCGAGATTCTCTCGCCGCTCTCCTCAGCCACAAATCATGTTGAATCTAAACAGAATCAGCATTATATCATTAATATATGAAAAAGGGACGAAGCCCACATCAAAATTATCGATTTATATCACAAATCCCAAAATGAGCCAAACCCGGCCCCCGGGCCCACGCCTCGGAAACCGATAAAAAATATATTAATAGAATCCTTATCCTCCCACGAGTCCATACATACCAAGAACATCGAAATCGGACATCAAATGGCCCTCAAATCCCCAATTAAAGGTCTCCAATTACAAACCCTAATTCCCCAATTTTTCACCCTTAATCTCATAGAGTTCATGCTTAAACAACTGAAAATCAACATAGAAACGAGTATTAGGTTCAAAAACATTACCTCAATGTGTTTCCCCTTGAATCCCTCTTCAAAATCCCTCAAAAAGCTCCAAACCTGTCTTAAAATATGGTGGAAATAAGAAAAATTCGCGAAGGGGCCTTTTCATACATTCTGCCCAGCTCTTTCGCACCTGCGGCCCAATTCATGCACCTGCGGTCCCAACGCCGCATCTGCGCAATTCCCTTGGCTCACTAGCTTCTGCACCTACGCCCCTAGCCTCGCACCTGCGGGATCGCAGGTGCGGTCATATGCTCTGCTCCTGTAGCATTTTCTGCATCTGTGGTTTCTCCCCACATCGGCGATCATCGCACCTGCGGTCCCTACTCCGCAGGTGCGGTCACATCAGAAACAGCAGCTTCAGCTGCAAAAATCCCACTTCCACTTCTTCGTTAACCATCCGAAATCATCCCGAGGCCCTCAAAACCTCAACCAATGGTACCCACAAGTCATATACCACTATTCACACTTATTCCAACCTTCGGAATACTCAAAACAACATCGAAACACCAAATCGACCCATGATTCGAGCCTAAGGACTTTCAAACTTTTGAAATTCACCAACGATGCCAAAACTAACCAAACTTCGTCCGATTGACCTGAAAATTTGCACACACATCCAAAATGACACTACGAACATGTTCCAACTTCCGGAATTCCATTACGACCCCGATAGCTAATTTTCCACTGCCGACCGAAAATTGCCAAAAACTCAATTTCGCCAATTCAAGCCTTATTCTACTCTGGACTTTAAAATAACATTCCGAACACACTCCTAAGTCCCAAATCACCTAACAAAGTTATCCGAGCCATAAAATCCACATTTCGAGGTCATTTACCTATAAGTCAACTCCCAATTGACTTTTCTAACCATAAGGCCAACTTAAGAGACTAAGTGTGTCATTTCTCTCCAAAATCACTCTGAACCCGAGCCAACCGCCCCAACATAACATAAAAGAGCTGAAAAATACATAATAAAGCAGAAATAAAGGAAACGGGGCTAATCTCACGGAACGACCGATCGGGTCGTTATATTCTCCCCCACTTAAACATACGTTCGTCCTCGAACGTGCCCAGAGTTATTCCAAAACCACCAAAAATTGCCATGTAAACTATCATGCACATACCCGGGGTGATCCCACTTCACCCTATCCCATATAGGTCCAATAGCACAACACAGTTGAAATCAACCTGACCCATAAACCTTAAAACCAAATTTCCACTTCTGAAATAATTACAAGATCAAAATTCCACAGCTCAAAGTCTGAACACGCCGTATCTAGACATATACGCAATTAAGGATGAAAATCACATGATATACCACAGAACTCAAACACTCATAGCGATAATTTCTAATCACAACAACTGCTCAACCAACCCAACTCCGATAATAAAACCTCTTATCAAACCGAAGCCTCATTCTAACACTTCCGTATACTGCCAATGATGAAGAGAACACGACTATAGCAAGTTTCTAAGCTGATCAACATCAATATCCTCCTAAAGAAAATACCGCAATCAGATTCGATCACACACATTCTAGGTCTGATGACCTCATCTCACCCATCATGACTACTTTAGATCCATGTCACATCAATACAATCTAAGCCGTAACATGTGCAACTCGTGCACTCAATAGCAACAACCCACACACTCAAATCATAGAAGAGATTCACACGAGAGGATTTCCCTTCCATTAACAATTACCATCACAACACCATGCTAAGAGCCTGGGACACATCGTAAGGTCGAAACACGCGAATCTAACATCAAGGATCATACCTCCACATAACTTCGCTACAATGCGTGATCCTATCCAAACGCTGGTCCACATGAAATACTTCAAGACACCTTGCCAAGAATCAATAACCAAGTGCAATTCGACATCCAGTACTCAAAGTGCATTACCATAACCATGGAGAATCAGACAATAGCATGCCACACGAATCAGAAAGAACATAACCAATACATCTCAATCCCGCAATACCCAATTACTTACCTTACTCAAGTCATACTATAAAAACCCAAATAAATCCGCATCATATGTGCATATATCCGATAATCACCACTTCTCGCAACACCGAAGGGTAACTCATAGATCGCTCCAGAATATGAATAAACTCAATGACAATCGAATGGTACCTCCCTCAACAATAGTAATTCGGAGTCAACAACTCCGACCCGGTGCAGAACACACACCCATATTGGGCCTACCAATAACTTTATATCAACTCTGGTCACCCACAACAGATATATAACTCTTTGAAGGTCCACAATAACTGAATCAAGGCATTTACTAACATCTGACAAGCTTTGCTCGCATCCTCACATTCCACAAACACAAAATAATATGTTTATGAGAACTCTCAGTCTCGAAGTCCATGAAGCGCACAAATTACCATATCTGATCCCAAATCCATCGCTCGAATATATAACACACCCCTAATACTCAATCATTCCACGAGGGATACTCCTAAAATTCTTCTGTACCATCAAGCAAACTAGAATAGAAACAGTCGATCTAACAAGAGAGCGCCGCAACACCAATGAAGCACCCTTAACTCAAACACATTGCCCCTTCTGAAATGTATACCCTCATCAAGCCGCACTAATTAGTGATACCACTTATCTAGCCATCTAGAACTGTCCATGCTGCCTAATAATTTATGACCTTCCTTCCAGAGCTGAACCGAGACCCCACACATGCAAATCTCAATCTCTACACAACATACCACATACCCATGCCATCCTATGATAAATATGAGAAATTCATGCTCCCTTCCGAGCCACAAGAAACTACGTACCCAACTAGCCAAGAACTTTCCATTTGATCCCATTTAGAAGCAAAATCACTATACATCACCTGCACCTCACGCCAGTAGAAAAATATACATATCTAATCGTGGTAGAAACCGTCAGGAACTATCCGAATCCCATTTATACAACACCAAACCGTCAGGACTGAATCCTTCCAACTCAACCAAGCTACGCAGGTCACCAAAACCCAAAAGCATTGCTAAGAAACACCTATAAAAACTCATTGCCTCATAAAAACCCAAAGAACTAATAATATCCCTTACCATGCCAATCCGACCTACTACAGATTTGTCCTATTTATCCAAGTTCCTTTTGACTTACCTTCTAATTGATACTCCTCCTTACCATAATACCGCAATTCTCAACCTAGACTCACCACACAACCCAAGCATAAGACCGTACCGTCTAAAGCTCGTAAGCCGCTGAATACTCTCTCAAATATCCCCAAAAGTACCACATTCAAAATACTTACCTTGAAGAGACTCCCTGCAAGTTTAAAGCCATTATCTTCACTTTCCTGATACTAATATGTAGAATCCATGATAAATGTAGAAATGTCATAAGTCTTGACACCCTCCGACGTAAATCTCAGTTCACCTTGAAGATTCCCAATTGCTATATATAACCCTGAATCCGTCAGAACCATTCTCGAGAGTCATCCACTCTATGCAAATCTCAATTACGTTGGTCAAGCAGACAGAACGACCTAGCCCCATTTGCACACCAACGTACTAGGAAGTAATCCACACATTTGAAACAATAGACAAATCCACACACTGGACACACTACACCGTTTACAATTATAACTCAATCATTCAATAACCCATCTACCCATGGAGTACAATACAACCCATATCAAAGAATTTCCATTACTCGAGTCATTCCCAGACTCCACTTCTGCAGGTCATATCTTATTCACCAATATACCTCGAACCGAAACCAATACAACACGCAATCGTGCAATCAACTTACCATTAGCAGACTCCCCCACTTGGCTCAAAGCCAAAGATCAAGACAAACAATAGCTCACAATGCCCATACACTATCATTGCCACCATACTGCAGTGAGATTCAACTAATTCCTCCCTAAGCTCCTATGACACAAACCATCTAATATCTCAAATCGTATGCAAATCTCGTATTCACCATTGTAATAGACAATGCCAACTTCCACCAGCGATCCAACTCAAATTGCAACATATATCAATTACTAATAAAAGAGGACTTGCTACAAAACCACCTAAGGATCACACAACCTCAAGCCACCCCGCGGAAGATAACCCTGCTTGCTTAGCCTCAAACCGATATCATCTCTATACCCTTCCAAAAATCATACTATCACGCAATCACTACACCCTCATGCATTAAAAACAACTAATGCTTACCCTCGGGGCATCACAATACGCGGTATAAGAACCTGAAGCTGATGGTAGAACTAACACTGGATTTGTGGCCAAAGAGATCTTGAGCTTCTGGAAGCTCTACCCCCACTCGTCTGACCACCTGAATACCCTCACTGGACACCACGTGCCCCAAGAATTCTACTGAACTGAGCCAAAAATTTACACTTGGCGAACTTTGCATAAAACTTCTCCTCCATCAATCTCTATAATACCCTCCTCAATGCTGAGTATGCTCCTCCTGGCTACATGAGTACACCGTGATGCTATCAATGAATCCAATAATGAAGGAGTATAAATACATCTGGAATACACTGCTAATCAACTACATGAACGATTCTAGGGCATTGGTCAGCCCAAAAGACATCACCAGGAACTCATAACACAACAAAAAGACTCCACTTCCTTCCACAACTAAACTACATGAGAGGTCCTTCAATACACTCACAACTCGAGGCCATATTCCAACTCGAGACAGAAGTCAAACACTCAATATTCCTTGCCACATATCCAGCCAATTATATTTGTCACAATCAAACAATCTGAACACATCTCACCATCGGATCACACTCGCCACGTAGTCATCCATTCACAAACTCCCACAAATAGGGACACAAACAGACATATAAGTCCCAAATGCACGTGCTCACACAATCAAAGTTTCAGCACTCAATCCACAGACAAAAACCCGGCCTCAAGTCCTCCAGACTGACCCATTATCAACATGCTAAAATCACATTTCGCACCTTACCCGTGGAAGTCACAAGTCGTCGACGCACAACTGATACCGAGCGCTCACGTGCGCATTCAAAAACATGAAAGGAGTTCAAAGAATTATACTTTAGGTCGAATTAATGGATTTGCACGACAAGAGTTCAAGAATGTGAGATTTTTCCTAAGGGTTCTGTAGCCTCTCGAAGATAAGTACAGACGTCTCTGTACCGATCCGCAAGACTCTACTAAACATGCTCATGACTGGTGAGACCTATTTAACCTAGGGATGAACCAGGACAGAAATCACTCGGTGTACGCCCGCACGCCCGTCACTTGGCATGTGCGTCACCTACATTATAATCCTACATCATATAGTTCGGGGTTTCGAACCCTCAGAACCAAGTTTGGAAGCGTTACTTACCTCAATCAAGCCAAAACTCTACTCCAAGATTCTCTCGCCGCTCTCCTCGGCCACAAATCGCCTCGAATCTAACCAGAATCAGCATTATATCATTAATATATGAAAAAGGGACGAAGCCCACATCAAAATTATCAATTTACATCACAAAATCTCGAAATTGGCCAAACCCGGCCCCCTAGACCACGCCTCGAAAACCGATAAAAATCACATTAATAGAATTCTTATCCTCCCACGAGTCCATACATACCAAGAACATCGAAATCGGACATCAAATGGCCCCCAAATCCCCAATTAAAGGTCTCCAAGTATACACCCTAATTCCCTAATTTTTCACCCTTAATCTCATAGATTTCATGCTTAAACAACTTAAAATCAACATAGAAACGAGTATTAGGTTCAAAAATATTACCTCAATGCGTTTCCCCTTGAATCCCTCTTCAAAATCCCTCAAAAAGCTCCAAACTCGTCTTCAAAAATGGTGGAAATAAAAAAAAAATTGCAAAGGGGCCTTTTTATACATTTTGCCCAGCTCTTTCGCACTTACGACCCAATTCACGCACATGCGGTCCCAACACCGCATCTGCGCAATTCCCTTGGCTCACCAGCTTCTGCACCTACGCCCCTAGCCTCGCACCTGTGGGATCGCATGTGCAGTCTGATCCTCCGCTCCTGCGGCATTTTCCACATATGCGGTTTCTCTCCGCATCCGCGATCATCACATCTACGGTCCCCACTCCGCAGGTGCGGTCACATAAGAAACAACAACTTCAGCTGCAAAAATCCCACTTCCACTTCTCCGTTAACCATCCGAAATCATCCCGAGGCCCTCGGGGCCTCAACCAATGGTACCCACAAGTCATATACCACTATTCACACTTATTCCAATCTTCGGAACACTCAAAACACCAAATCGACCCATGATTTGAGCCTAAGGACTTTCAAACTTCTGAAATTCACCAACGATGCCAAAACTAACCAAACCTCGTCCGATTGACCTAAAAATTTGCACACACATCCAAAATGACACTACGAACATGTTTCAACTTTCGGAATTTCATTCCGACCCTAATAGCTAATTTTTCACTGTCGACCGAAAATTGCCAAAAACTCAATTTCGCCAATTCAAGCCTAATTCTACTCCGGACTTTAAAATAACATTCCGAACACACTCCTAAGTCCAAATCACCTAACAAAGTTATCCGAGCCATAAAATTCACATTCCGAGGTCATTTACCTATAAGTCAACTCTCGGTTGACTTTTCTAACCATAAGGCCAACTTAAGAGACTAAGTGTCTTATTTCTCTCCAAAATCACTCCGAACCCGAGCCAACCGCCCCAAGACAACATAACAGAGCTGAACAACACATAATAAAGCAGAAATAGAAGAAACGGGGCTAATCTCACGGAACGACCGAATTGGGTCGTTACAATTTTTTTTTCTTTTGGGCTTGTTGTTACGTTGTTTCGTTTTTTGCTTTTCTCCACATTTAGGATTAATCAAACTGTAAATTGCAATTTTATCCTCAAGATTCCGTTTCTTTGCCATCCGAAAAAGGATCACTGTCCGCTACTGCATCACAATGTGGATCTCAGGTTCGTCCAAAAGGTTAGGGTTACCAATTAAACTGAATATACTTTTCTCCTTATTTTTTTGAATCGCGTTGTTTTTCAGATGCTGGTGTCTTACGCAGGGAATTTCTCGTATTGATGCTTACTCTTGTTCATAAAAAATTATGAAATTAATATATAGGTGTTTCACTATTCATTAGACCTGTGTCATTACACTTGTTACTCAAAATAATATATGTCCTTTCTTTATTTGTCATTCGCCACATCAACAGCGAGTGCATTGCACAAACTTTATAAGTTTGGCTGATTGTCAAAGAAGTGCTTAATTGGAATAAATTCGGGTAGTATAAGTGATCAATAGGAACACACTTAAGTTCAAGTGTCTAAATAAAAAATCGTGTCAACTTTAAGTGTCTTCTTATATATTCAGCCAAATAAGAATAAGGATACATGAATACATATAAAATTTTAGTATTCAACTGAGTCATCTGAATATATTTAAGGGAAAACTTATGTATTTTGCCCTTTATTAAATTAGATAATTTGAAGCATTTGTCCTAAGAAATTATCTTTAACGAGGAATACTCTTCGGCTCTACTCTTATTATGGTTGGTTTTTTTGATAGTCGTTACCTCAATGTGCTAAATTTATTTGAAAAACAAAAAGGGAGGATGACAGAAATAAGATATTTAGGTGGCATTATTAATATTTTTTATAAAGAAAAATCCTGGCAGCGACTTAAAATTCTAACAGTTAGGCTATTTTACCAAAAATAATTAACGGGATCAAAAATTACACGGTGATTCTAAAAAGGTCCCTCCGATTTAGTTTCTTGAAATAAAAACGGAAAAGGTCTATATATGCCAGTGAACTATGCGAATTAGGACAAATATGTTCGTCGTTAATAATTTGGCACAAATATGTCAAATCCGTCCAATACTTGCTCATTCATGCCCTTAGTTTAACGGAACCACTATTTTGTCTTTCTTAAATAATTAATAACTGAACACAAACCAAAATCTGCTGACCCGATTCGTTAGGACGCGACCCACCCTTATTTTAAAGATATTTTTTGATATATTATATTTGTTTGATTGAGAAATTGTGTGATAATCATATTTATTTATTTGAGTAATTTGATAATCGATTTTTTTGTTATACATCATTTCGAGAATTAATCCTACTAAAAGTAGTAATTCATATTTATTTTATTTTAATAATATAATATTCGAATTTGTTTGTACTTTTTTCAATCATTTTACCATCTATTTTTATTTTTCTCACAATCTATTTATATTTTTTACCAATACAAAGACAAATAACTCCATGTTCACTATAACTTAACCTGATGGATCTGTTTTTTCGTTTAGATAAGTGAACATTATATGATTGATTATTAGTTTATTGGATTATTTTCTGCATTGCAAATTTGTTATGAAATAAGTAATAAAATTTTAAAATAGTGGTGCTTCTTTTCCATTTTTATTAACTAATTATTTCATAACAAGCACCACTGAAAAGAATAAAATAAATGGTAAAATGATTGAAGAAATCACACACTAATTCTAATATTATATTATTAAAATAATAAATAGATATTAATTACTACTTTTAGTGGATTACTTCCCGCAATGATGTATAACAAAAAAATATATCGATTATCAAACTCAAATAAATAAATATGATTATCACACAAATTTTTAATAAAAAAATATATATATTAAAAAATATCTTTGAAATAAGGGCGGGTCGGGTCCTAACGGATAGGGCAACAAATTTTGGTTGGGTCCGGTTGTTAATTATTTAAGAAAGACAAAATAATGGTTCCGTTAAACTAAGGGCATGAATGAACAAGTATTGAACGAATTGAACATATTTGTGCCAAACTATTAACGACGAGCATATATGTCCTAATTCACATAGTTCACTGGCATATATGACCATTTTTGATGAAACTATATTTGAAGGCAAAAAGTTAGCCCCTTGAGCTAACAGTTAAAGAATGATCTCAAAATGAGTCATCTGATGATTATTGTGTATTCCGACAAGTTTCTTTTGAGGCTCAATTCTTGCGTGCATTCTCTCCAATTTTTTTGGGGATTTGCATCTATACTTAATTTTTGGGTCACAATTTAACTTATATCTGTTTTATAAAAAAGTTACAAGTGTATTCACTTTTCAAGTAGCTTAAGACTTACGGGTGAAGTAGCAAGAATTTATGTCTGAAGTTTGAACTTTAGAATTTTTTGCGTGAAGTGTGACGTTATCAAAGTAAAACTTCAGATGTTTTCGTCTGAAATTTGGCCTGACTTGCAAAAGCAATAAAAAAAATTCAGTTCCTATTGCAAACTTCAGACAAATTAGTCTGAAGTTCTTCGGTTTGTAGTGCAAACTTTAGACGAATTAGTCTGAAGTTCTTTAGTTTATAGTGCAAAATTCAAACAAAATCAGCTTGTTATATTTGAACTTCAGATAATTTTTCCTGGCATGATAGTTGCAAACTTCAGACAAAATTTAACCTGGTAATGTCTGAAGTTTGGCCCTACAGTCCCAAATTTCAGTTGATGCTTCTTCGAGTTTTGACAATAAACTCTTGTTTTATTATTTACGTACTTTGTGTTAGGACGTATTAATGTTTGAGAGGCAGTGACGAGTCTTTCTTTCTTCTTGATTTGTCGCTTTGTCCAATTTCCAGAAACGATAACACGTGTAACTTATAGGATAACATGTTTGAGAGAGAAAAGACGAAGAACAGGAAAAAAAGAGGAGGAAGAAAGGAGCGCATAGGTCGCGGGATCTGAAGTTGTCAAAATTAGATATAAATTAAATAATTTTAAGAATATGGATATAAGTTAAATGGGGACGACCAAATAAGGCGCCCATGCAATTTTTACCAATTTCTCCCCTATCTCTCAAGGCCTTATTAAGGGAATCAATTATGTTTTCCCTAAGAAAATTAGTATACAATTCTCCAATTCACAAAATATTGACAATAATAACCAAACTGCTATCAATATTAGCCAATTAACTATTTGTAGCGAAAAAAATATCAATTTTTTGCTTTTTCCCGAGTGGATGTTGTTGGAATAGATTGTGTACATCTTAAGAAGTTTGAATCTCAGTTTTGGGATGATTTAGTGGAGTTTTGAGGTGGTTTGAATTGAAAATTCGAAGTAGAGGATGAACATGGGAAAAGATGATATGTATATTATTTGTGCATCACATATGTATCATATATGTATCAAATATGTATCACATGTATATCCATGTATAGGGTCAAAATCGGGGAAGTCCGATTTTAAGGCCTCTATGGCATTCCAAGACCGATCTCGAGAGGCTCGAAGCAGAATCTGAAGTTCGACCCCGAGGTGCATCCCTCGAGAGAGTATATCGAAGGCTCATCACAGCATACCTCGATGTGGTATAAAAATCGATGGTCGTTATGAAAAGGCGGAAAACTCCCAAGGACACGTGGTTAGAGCTGATAAGGTCTGCAAGAGATAGTACAAGTCCGTACTAAACCGTTATACAGCTGCACCAATAGCATTTCTTTATTATAATTGGACATGTATTATGTTGGGATTCTCCCCTCCTATATAAAGGGGATCCCTATCATTTTGTAATACACATGAATATTCACTGCAATAGAACATTCTCTGTTTTTTTCGTGCTCAACACTGTCCCCCAGCTTTATTGTTTTTTATTTTATTGTTATTCATTTATTGCTTAATCTGACCTCGAGGTCCCCGACCTAGTGAGCTCGAGGCCCCAGTCTTGTGACAACCTTGGTTTGTTTATTTCATTATCCTTACGTATACTTATCAATTTCTGAATATTAACTAGTATTAAAATAAATCACATATTTTTAGAATCACAAATAAAATATAATTGTTAATACCATTTTTCAAGGTAAACAATCCATGTATACATGTGTGAGATACATGTGTTGCAATACGAATTTTGATATCAAACCAGTCAAAATCACCTCCACTCTTGCTCAAATTTGTGTATTGTCTCATCTATATGTTTTCAACAAATTCCAAACATACCCATCGAAAAATTTCCTTTTTTTCCTTATTTTTTAATATTTTATATCCTTGGTAATGAATTTTAACTCCAAACTAGTCTAACTCACCTACTAAACAAAAATCTTTTTTTGCTTATACTTTTTATTGTTGTATATCATTGATAATTTATTTTGGTTATTTTCGGTAGCATGACTAAAATAGCTAGTTGTTGGTAAATAGAGTCTTTTTTGGTATAATTCTGTAAGATTCCCTATTTCTTGTGTGCGTTAGTCCAATCTCTTTTTCTTACTCTTTATGAAGTGAAGAAGAAAACTTTTTGAGATACTACACTAGTTTTCCGGCATTCTTGAGGAAGTTTCTATCGACCCTTTGGTGATGGATATTGCCTTACCATGGCCTCTTATGGAAAGATCCACTGTATATGAAGAAAACCAGTAGGGATTCAGAGAAGACGGGGCAAAAACTAAGAAAGAAACAAATTAAAAAGGCAGATCCAACATGCAATACAATATAGTATCATATATACTAGGGTAATTAATTGTACATTATAAAAATGTAAGCTTAGCCCTATAGGATACAATATTAGCCAACCAACAAGACATTTTAAGATTACTCTTTCCATGATCTGCCTTTAAATCATTGTTTAGTTACTCATTTCTGGTCCCTATCCCCGCTGCATGTTACTCTTGACGTGCGACGCATTCGGTCGTCAGAGGCAGAGGCAATATATCTAGCTTTAAATGTTCTGAATTTTAAAATGATGATTTTAAGTATTAATAATTGGGTTTTAAATTTAATAGTTGTACACATTTTATAAATTTTTAGTACAAGTACTAAAGGGCAATTTCGTGCATGAAGCATCCACATTCACGCCGGATCGGGAAGAGCTGCACCCCAAGAGGTGTGTTATAGACAATTTGGCCACCACCACGGGTAGTACCCCGTCCCCCACCATGTCTAGCAGATGAGGGTGTGCGAGTCCTAGCCATCTGCGAAAGAAATAATCCAAAGACTATTTTATAAATTGTTTGATTGTGTGATACGGCTATGAGCCATGAGGATGTGATTTGATGGTTTGATACTGTACGAGCCATGAGGTTGTGATTTGATGGTTTGATACGGCCGTGAGCCATGGTGGTGGGGCATTGTGCATGCCTTCGTACATCACCCGAGAATTGTGTTTGCTTCTTGATATATTTGGGACATTGTGTATGCTTCAGTGAGCATTGTGTATACTCTGTTAACCCACCCCCTCAAGTCTCCTTCAACTCCAATGTAGTTAGTATCTTTTCACAACATTGATTGAACTTCCGGGGCTCAATAGAATCATGTGTAGCATAGAACTTTGGTGGCTTAAGATCCTTAGACTGCCTTATATTTGCAACTGGTTGAACGACCTGCTGAGGGGCCATATGAGAAGCTGCAACATTCAGTTGAACCTGTGCTTGCGCCTGCGAAGTAGTCTGGGGAGGTTGACACTGCTCTCTGTTATGAGTCCTATCAGGAGAGAGACATGACCGAGCTAAAAAGCAAAAGGGCTCGTAGCGCCGAAGGGATTAGTGGAGCTCCATCTGGGGGCAAGAGTGGTTTTGATCTTGGACAGTCTTTCAGATTTACTCAGTCAGAGTCAGTGATGCAGCCTTCTAGGAGTGCTTATCCAGCTAGACAAGGACGACAGATACAGAAAAAGGGTAATAACTCATATTAGTCAGTAAGCATATACATAATTATGATCCAGACTATGCCATAAATATTTATGAATAAAAATAATCAAAATGGAGGAATAATACGCTAGCCCAAATCTCACACTAGACTCTGAAACATCTAAAAGAATTACAATACTCAAGGTTGGGTGTAAAAATTTCAAAATAAAAGACTTTATTATAATTAGATGGGAAAGATTTTTTTGTACAAATACACTAAAGGGCAACTCCGTGTACGAAGCATTCGCATTCACGCACAATCAGGGGAAGAGCCACACTCCAAGGAGTATGATATATACAACTTACCTTGGCTTCTGATGCAAGTATCATTGACTGATTACACGGCTCGAACCGTAGCCTATAGGTCACATTAATATAACTATATTATTTGAGAAAAAAATTACTGGATTCGACCGAACTCGCATGCGCGCTTTTAGCTCCGCCCCTGCCAGAGTGCATGCGCTTTTGTTTTTCCCCATGTTTCCTTTCAACAAATGAAGATCTCTTCGTTCTTTCATAAGACTCTGTTTATTTTCTTCTCACCTTTATATTCTCCTAATCACACATTTTGCGAATTCTAATTGCTCTCACTTAAGGTACTTGAACTATTTATTATCTTGTCTCTTCTTTCTTCCAATACTTTGTTCTCATTGAAAGTGGACTTCAAAAATTGAGAAACAATTTCATAACGAGCGTTGAACTTGCAATTTTAGCATTTCTTTGATTTTTATTTATTTATGTAACTTAATATCGGTGTGAATCAAAAGAATTCTTCTGACCAGAGCAAATCAATTACAAAATTGACTTATAAGTAAAAACAACCTACCTCATATCCTCTCCTCTAATTTTATACATTTATAAGTCACAATTTATCAAGTATTAACAAATAGTCAACTACCACAAGTTGGTGAAAAGAGAGAAGAAAAAAATAAAACCAACCACCACATAGTTTGTCAAAAGTGAAGTGACATCTAACAACCATTTCAAGGTGGGCTGAAAAGGCTGAAGTTATCTATAAATCAATGACTTTTTAACAAATATGTACAATTCTTGATGCACGATGTACAAGGTCTCCGAAGGAAAAAGCCAAAAACAAACCCATACTCTCACCAACTTCAACCAATTTTTTGCTTTAAAAAAAATCCTAAGTAGAAGCAGCCAATGCAGTGCGCACACCCAAAAATAGAAAACCAAATGTACTTTCATGATTGGTTACACAGTATAAAGAGGATCATCCTAAGGTAGGAAAGTTGGTGAGACAGACCGATGAAGAGTTTTGACAGCCTTCACTCATTCATCAACTATAATTTAATTTCATTTATTTGAAATTTTTTCCTGCTTTAAGCGCATTAAAGCCTTTTATGTTATTGGTAATGCAATATATAGGCGTTTGAATAATTTTTTTTTTTATAACTCTAGTGTCCGGCCAACGCATCTCGACTGATTTCACTAAATATATACTACCTCCTACCGGTAACATGTATCATATAATTCTATCCATCAAGGCTTGAATATGTGGGAAGAAATCATTTAGTGTTTTTGTCTTTATTAGGAATTGAACCTGAGACCTCATGATCTAATCATAAAGGGCGGGACACTATCAGAATGCCCCGAGATTCACGTGTGGGGCTTAGTTATGTGAGGCTTACGTCCCAATCGTCTGACGGTATGCCCGGAATATTCTTAATACTCAATGCTCGAGGCTCACCTAACAGTTCCTTATGCAATCGTGATTTTAACTTCTTGTTAATATTAACATAAACCTTAAATAACAGTATCCTCTTAAATTTGTGTTTAATCAAATACATACGTAAAAAATTGAAGTCGTTGAATATATACATCGACAACGTAGTTAAACATGTATATTACATATTATTTAATTTATTCTAGAAATACCAATGACCATAATTTCATAAGAATTTAGTTACCTACTATTTTCTTAATTCCTTTTTAAGTGGCTTGATTGTTGCTTATTTAAATTTTTTTGTACATTATTATTATTGCACCACACTTAAAACTAATTCTATACGGAAATGTATATTTATTAGCGGCTTCCAGTAATAATAGCCGATATATTATATGTATGTGTATGTATAATATACATATCATATACACTTTTTGGCCAGTTTCGGCCGATCGCTCGGTTTTGTATTTTGTCCATCTATTCCTTATTTAGTAAATTAACAATCGTGAAAAAGAGCCTTAGCATAACTGATAAAGTTATTGTCATGTGATTAGGAGGTCACGAGCACGAACCGTGTAACAACTGCTAATAAAAATGTAAGGTTAGATTGCGTATAATAGAACCTTGTGGTCCGTCCCTTCTCTGGACTCCATGCATAACGGCAACTTATTACACCGGGCTGCCTGGTCCCACTTGGGTCGGTAAGCCATGGGGTTGGTTGGTAAAAACTCAAATGGGAAAGTGAGAAGAAAGAGAGCGAGTCATTGGTGGCACGCCCCTTTTTTCTCCTACAATTCAGCTTCTATATATACTTCCCCTAAAACTTCACAACTCTGTCCATACACAAATAAGCATCTCTCTTTCTCATTTCTCTCATTTCTTCTTCAATCTTTCCACAGATCTAGAGTTTTTTTTTTCATTTAAAGGTCAGTATTTTTCAATTATATTACGCTGAATTACTATTTCATTCTTTATTTTGTTTGTTTCATTAGATTTAAATCTGGTATATATTCTGCATGCATCTATGACTTTTCATAGATTTCAGTTAAATCGTCATTTCTGCTGTTGATGTTTTTGTTTGATTTATTTTAAAGCGATGTTTTGTTTTCTTATTTTGATGTTATTCATATGTTTGTTACTGTACGTTATTTTCTGCTATCGCTCGACGTAGTACTTAGATCTCGTTAGTAAAGCGGAAAACTTTTGTTAATTTTCATGATATTTGATTTTTTAGCTGCTAAAATTAACTATAATTGTCATACTATATTACTCGGATCTCATTGCTAAACTGGTTTGTACAGTACATTGAGTGGGATCCTGTTACAAATATGACTTTTTGGCCAATGGATTTGGTTAATTCGGTGCAAATGATGGTAAATAAAGAATAATTAATGAAATGCGTTATATCATGAGCTTAAAATGAAATCATTCCAATTTTTCTTGGATATTGGGAGCTTAGATCAAGTAAATCAACCTGTCTTTGAAAAAATTTAAAGCAGTGAAAACGGGGCAGAAGACATGTTGTTGATCTGAACTTCATTATTCATCATTTTATTCCACAAAGTGTAGCTCCTTTCCTTAATTAGACATTGTCAATGAGTATTCATATAGCCGACCCTAACTTGTTTGGGATCAAGGTGTAATTCTTGTTGTTTAGATATGTCCCCTTAAGTTGATGGAATTCTCTGTTTTGACATGTTTATGAGCAGCTTGCCTCATTTTCTCGTGAATAAAACATTTTGACAGAGAAATGATGACATATTTTGTTAATCTTATCAGCTAGACATGGAGACTTTCTTGTTCACCTCAGAATCAGTTAACGAAGGGCATCCCGACAAGCTTTGCGACCAGGTGTCAGATGCCATTCTTGACGCTTGCCTAGAACAAGATCCAGAGAGCAAGGTTGCATGTGAAACCTGCACAAAGACAAACATGGTCATGGTATTTGGAGAGATAACAACCAAGGCCAAGGTGGACTATGAGAAGATAGTACGCGACACTTGCAGAGGCATTGGGTTCACTTCAGCTGATGTTGGCCTCGATGCGGACCACTGCAAAGTCCTCGTCAACATTGAGCAGCAGAGCCCTGATATTGCCCAAGGAGTCCATGGTCATCTTACCAAGAAACCAGAAGAAATTGGAGCTGGTGACCAAGGTCACATGTTTGGCTATGCCACAGATGAAACTCCTGAACTCATGCCTCTTACTCATGTTTTGGCTACTCAGCTTGGTGCCAAGCTTACTGAAGTGAGGAAGAACAAGACTTGCCCTTGGCTCAGACCAGATGGCAAGACTCAAGTTACAGTTGAGTACAAGAATGACAATGGTGCCATGGTCCCCATTAGAGTTCACACCGTTCTCATCTCAACTCAACATGATGAAGGTGTCACAAATGAGCAGATCGCCCAGGACTTGAAAGAACATGTGATCAAGCCCGTGATCCCAGCAAAGTACCTTGATGAGAACACAATCTTCCACCTCAACCCATCAGGTCGATTTGTGATTGGTGGTCCACATGGAGATGCTGGACTCACTGGCAGGAAAATTATCATCGACACTTATGGAGGTTGGGGTGCTCACGGTGGAGGTGCCTTCTCAGGGAAAGATCCTACCAAGGTGGACAGAAGTGGTGCTTATATTGTGAGACAAGCAGCAAAGAGTGTGGTCGCAGCAGGACTTGCTCGCCGTTGCATTGTCCAGGTTTCTTATGCAATTGGTGTTGCAGAACCACTCTCCGTGTTTGTTGACACTTACAAAACCGGAACCATTCCAGACAAGGATATTTTGGCTCTGATCAAGGAGAACTTTGACTTCAGGCCTGGAATGATTGCAATTAACCTTGACTTGCTTAGAGGAGGTAACTTCAGGTACCAGAAGACTGCTGCTTATGGTCACTTTGGCCGTGATGACGCTGATTTCACCTGGGAGACTGTCAAGGCCCTCAAGCCTAAAGCTTGAGAGAGTTCCCCACTCACAACATAAACTACCTACTTTCTTTGTGCATGTTATTCTTGCTGCGGACCAATAAACAAGCTTCATTGAGTACATTGATACCCTATTCTTACATTTAAGGCGCTATTGAGTGAAGGGAGACCGAGGAAGTGTCTTCATACTTTCGAGGATTCTAAGAGCTCCGATAGTTGATCCTGTTGATTTCTTTTCTTGTTTTTGCAGTACTTAATTTCAAAGTGACCTCCGAAATTTATTTCTGATGTCCCCGGATACAAACAAGTTCTTTTGTCATTGTGTTCATTTATCTAATGAGAAATGCAGTATGTTGAACTATTTGTTCTGCCTTCTTTCCTTGGATATACAGTTTAAGTTATGTTACTCTATGTTTTCAGACGGGATTCATGTTTTTTTTTCTTTTAGATGTTCTTGCAGTGGAGTTGTATGTGCACAAGCACAAGCATCAAGGGTTGTTATAATAAGCAACAATGCTAAAAGCTGATGGTTTGCATTTGAAAGTAATGAGTAAATGAACAACCAATTACAGTGATGTGACAATGGAAAAGTATGATCATCTTTTACGGTAACTACTTCCCAAGATACACTGAATTGTTTTAACTGCAAGGGTTTAGGAAACCTTCTAAGAGTACGACCACAGTCGCGACAATAACTTAAAATTACGAGCAGAGGCGGATCCAAAATTTAAATCTTATGGGTTCAACTCTTATGGTTTTTGCATTGAAACCCATTATCTTTTTAAAGTTATGGGTTCATATATACTATTTTTACAATTTTAACGAATTTTCACATACAAATTTTTACTCCGCATAGAAAGTTATGGGTTCAGGTATTATACTACATCCACCTCTGATCATGAGTCTCATTAATTTATTATTCATGCAACTGGAAAAAATATATGATGATGAACTAAAATCTTAAAGTTGTAATAGCATAAGCAAAATCCATTAAAATCAAAATGGTAACATGAAGATGAATCATCATCATTGTTATTGTCTTATTTATTGCAAGTTTTAGATTGTAAACTTTCTATCCTGTTTGAGTTCTTCGCTTGAGAAGGCAAAAACACCCATAAAAGGAAGGTACTTTCTACAAATAAACAAAAAAAAAAAACATATTTTGCAGATACAATATCTATTAGGTTCAATTCGACATTATTCGGTTTCTATCTTTGAAGAAAAACATCCTAATTATTCGTTACAAGATCTTAAGTGAGAAGCTGATAGACAAACATGATCAGTGGAAATTCAATATAGCCGACCTGAATTTGTTTGGAACCGAAACGTAGCTATTGTTCATCTCAACTTGATACTATGCCATGTGAGTGTACACTTTGGTTCAAAAGTTCGAATCACTATCAAAAATAAAAAAGATTGCAGCATGTAAGTTATAGAAGACTAGAAAAGAGAACTAATAAATAAATGATCGAATATAGACTGCTAGATTTATTCTTGTAATTGGCATCTGCCCCCACATTAGGGCAATTGAAAGTAGAAATGTGGCAAAGAGATGAGCTCGCTTGAAATGATATTTTTTATTGATTGTTAATAGTAAGGATAAATTTAGACGAGAAGTATAACGAAAGGTAACAACAAGGGTAAATTGGACTTTTTCCCCCCTTCTATGAATGAGCAAAGACCCTCAAGTCTCTTTCACAAGCAGGTAGCAATCTATGTCCACTCAAACTCAAACTTTGCCATCTTTTCATTTTTTTAACCCAGTTGGGGGAGAGCTATAAATCTCCGCTCAATAGAACGTATATGTTGCCGTTAACCATACCATAAAAAAGGGAAGAAATTCAAGAATAGCCAGATTTATAAGTGGTCATTCAAAAATAGCCACAGTTTCAAAGGTAATCGAAATTTAGCCACTTTTCATGTAAAAATAAATCTGAACGAAAACACTGTTCAAAATATGGAAATTACTCCAACATAATATACTGCAGTTCCAATATAAGTATATTATACTGGAGTTCCAGCAAAGTATACCGGTCCAGCATAATATGCTGGAAGTTCATAAGCAGGTGCTCGAATCTCCAGTATATTATGCCAGAACTTTCTGCGTGTTGGAGTTCCAGCATAATATGCTGGAAGTTCATAAGCAGGTGCTCGAATCTCCAGTATATTATGCCAGAACTTTCTGCGTGTTGGAGTTCCAGCATAATATGCTGGAAGTTCATACACAGGTGCACCGAACTCTAGTATATTATGATGGACCGGTCTCTGTTGCAGCAAAATAGTGACTATTTTTCAATGACATGGCAAACGCCGGCTATTTTTGAATGACTAGTTCGAAAACTGGCTAGCCCGTGCTATTTTTGTAACAAAAAGTCGAAATATAAGAAATATTGGGTCCGAATACAGCTGCAATTAAGATCTCAACAGTTTCAATAAGCCTAAGGAGGAAATACACCTGTATCTGCCTTGCCTAAGTTACTACTTGCCAGAGAAAAGATTTGCTTCTAACTGTGTCTTGATATGGTGATTACTCCAATAGATATAATAGTCACATGGTACTGAAAATTGAAATGTTGATCCTGCTTTCTTTGTCATGTCCATAATTGTAAATGGGAATTAGAACCCTTTCCCTTTGGCGGTTCCACGTATCGCCTTCAGGAGAGTGGATGTCCATGGTCACTCAATTTGAGAGAATGCACCATAGTGAAAAATCTGGCACAATGATCGAGAAGCTGCTTCTATTCTTGCCAGATCCTACAGTAATACAGAAAAAACTACTGAACTTGATGTAGAAATATAATGCTTCAAAACCAAGTGACATCTTCAGTAAAAATCCTTACCTTCCCTTCAAATCTAATTATAAGAGGTCCTTTTCTTGATCCTCGATAACCTCCTTCATATCAAAAGAAATATTAATGATTTAATGTGTTAAAGAAAAGGAAGAATAAGCTCGTGTTTGGACATAGATTTGATTGAAACTTGACGAAAGAGTTTTTAAAGTTGTGTTGAAAATTAATTTTTGAAAGTTGAAGTTGTGTTTGAACATGCATTTTATTCACCAAAAAAATGCTCTAAACCAGCTTTTGGGAACTTGGAAATTCTTGAAATCTTTTTTCCCAAAACATGATCAAATTTTATAAACAATCAGTGTTATTCAATTTTTTTTTAAAACTGACGCCAAAATCTATGGCTAAACGGGAGCTAAGTATTGGGCTAAATAAGTCATCAATCTTGTAAATGATATGAAGAAATTACCAATGTTCAGATCCGGATATTGAAGGCCAAGCTTTGCCAGAGGTTGAGCAATCTCAACCTGCAACTCATAGGGAGCAAGTCGTAATTAATAATTAGCACCAACAATATGTTAGTAATTAAGCTTCATTCACTTGATTTGTGAATCATAATTGCTCTGATAAGGGTCGTACCGGATTTCTCACTCCATTACTACCAGGCACATCTAGACCTAGGACACAAGTGACAAGTGATGAAGAACCTTTATGTCAGAATGGACTTGAAACTTTTTCAGAAGAACATTAAAGAGCATAATTTTGGTAAAATATGGATAAGAGTTCCAATAAAATGGCTCACAAGCAACTGGATCGAGCTGCTCAAGTATCTTTTAATGAAAGAAACATAAAGTTCCACCATCCCAGATAACAAACAAAACGTGACAGGCTACTTATTAATGCGGCTGGATAAAGAGTTTAGAGATTCATATGATATTTCAATCAACTACAACTCAATCTCAAAATCATTAGGCTTGACTAATATACACGAAAACGAAGAAATCTTGATTTCTGCAGTTACAGAGGACCGGAAAGATTATACATAAACAAGAAAAGGAATCAAATAAGGAAGGCAAAGAACATCTAAAAAAGGGTGCACGGAACTCACATCGGAAAGATGTGTTGCCAAGCATTTTGAAGCAAATGGTGCCATCAATACCAGGTCACCATTAGATTTTGCTGATTCAATCAGACAATCCCATTGCAAATCCAACTCAGCAACATTTGTTGCAGTGAGCACGATCACGTTACCGCACTTGATCTAAAACACACATGCTCAAAATAAAAAAAGTCAACCTTCAACTCCATAGGTATCTTAAACTCACATGTCAAAGTGAAACTACATGAATATAAAACTAAGACACAGCTCCATGTAATCAAAAGAATGAATACAAGAGAGAAATGAGGATATGATAGAGAAGGAACGAGGCAAAAACAAAGCTGAGTTCACTATAGATGATCTGTTACTTCTGAGTAATTATGCACACAGACAACTCAGGAAAATAGAATAACTTAATAGCACTATGTAAGAACAGAATCCGTTCTTTCCACTTCCTAAAATCATCAGAGCTCAAAGCCACCAACGCTTTATCCATATCTTTTTATATAAAGTTTTCTATTCTGAACTTGAAAGACCAATGAAACAGTAACTATCCCATGGGTAATTTTTGGTAAAACTGAAGTACTGCAACAGTCATTAGAGGTATCAAGAATAAAAAATTAAATCAACCAAAGAGCAAAAGAAAGTATAAGAAGGCGAAACAATTTGCAGAGGGTGAAAATGAAGAAAAAAAGTATAGGCCGAAAGACAAGACCATTACAACATACATACAAAAACCAACATCTAAAATAGATTTGCTTTTCCTTTATGGATACGTGGACCATGGTTTCAAACTGGACGTGAAGGTTTTTAATACAATATGACAAAAAATCAGGAAACATGGATTGCTTGAGAATAAAATGCAATAATATTACAGAGTCTACACATAAGGAAGGAATCAAATTAGAGAACAAAATAATCATAATAACCATGAAATCTTGGATAATGCCTCCACATACCAAAGGCACAGGCAGCTGTTCATGATGCAATAATTCTGTAATACCCTCAGGCAACTGTGCCATCTGCAATAGGACAGGAAACTATAATTAAATTCTAACAGGCAAAGAAGCTCTAATTGTTGGAATGATAGACATCATAAGTTTAATGACATTTGAAAAATATAGATAACACCTTCTCCCTGACACTTATATATTAATTTAGCGTCTGATTCATAGCACTATTTTCTACCTTTCCGAGTCAGATTATTTTGTACATCAGCTACACTATGGTGCATGTTTCTGAACTAGAGATTATACAAAAAGATGTCTTGAAAGTGTTCTAGAACAACCTTGGCCAAATAATCAAGCCATAGGTTTATCTTGTGCAGTATATGTTATCAACTCAGTCCATGTGATTTCATCCCCCAGCAGATAAACAAGAAATGAATTTGCAAAGACTGATTTTCCCTGTAGCACTAAAAGAACTAGTTTTCCTGTATTCTCCTTCTTCAGTTGGTATTAGACATTAAATCATACTTTTAAGTTGCTAGGTGCCTCCAATGTTATAACGTTTTTTCTATAAAGACAATACGGAATAGGTTCAACATTTCAATCATCAACAAATGAAGATGCAGAAATGCAATTTCTAAAGTTCCAGCAAGAACAAGAACAATTCTGGTCTAGTGAACCCAAGGAGCTGTGTTTCCTTTTCAATCATCACTGAACCCAAAGTAAGGAGCTTTTCTGCCAAATTTCTTAATTTCTATCAACAGGTAAAAACTCAAAATCAAATTTCCTCGATCGACACGCTCTTTAATTACCATTACAGAAACTATGCTATTCTTGTCCACTCTTGCATATATAAGTGTAACGAAAACTTCAGGCCCGGTGGAATTTACGAATGAATATTGGTTTAACCTCGTTCTTGTCGCCGGTGCATTTCTCACCAATCAGGTGCCTTAGATGTTCCTCAAATTCTTCATCAGGAGCCTGCAAAATGAATTTATGAGAAGATTAGAGACACTGATACATTATTACAAAGCGGAGTATCAAAATAGCAGTTTTAAAAGAATGTCCTGTCAGCAGCATGACTTGGAAAAGACTGTTGCATCTTTCAGATACGTTGGACATGACCCACGGATAGCCATTTCAAAAGAAGTTTGTGGATTTGTGGATATTTAATACATATTTCTGTGAAAGAAAACCATATACAAAAAGGTAATCATATATTATACATTATTAAACATAATTATGGAATCAGACATCTAGGTAACTTAATCTTGGTAATTAATAACAAGATTTCTACCATCCATCTCTTCGTCGTGCTAATGATGGTAACTTGACCTTCCAGCCCAAAATAACAGAAATAGAAGTAACAAATTGCAGCTTCAAATATGCCCTTTTTTATTTGCACAAATAGACACAAAATCCCAACAACAACCACTAAATCCCAAAGGTAGAAGAAAAATTTAAACCAAACCGATGGTGCATCTGATGCGCGTTCCACCAAGCGTGTGATACGTGCCATGTTAGACAAAGACATGGAAAAATTTAAGTATAGCATAGAGAACTTTATTTCTATTTCGGTAATATCTTACTAGCAATACAAATTTGTGAAGCTTGCTGAAGGGGATGATTAATTTGAAAAAGCTATTTTTCAAAGCTTGCTGAAGGGGATGATTAGAGAACTTTCACGCTAAGTCATGCAACACGAAATAGCAGAAGGATCCAGTAAATCTATATTACATACCATGCGAACACCAAAAGCTTTTGCAACTCCTGCTACCGTGACATCCGAATGCAATGGACCCACTCCACCATATATAAATACCTGTAGAGAGATCAATTTCGGAATAGATATATCAACACAGGTGGACAGAACTCTACCTTCCCTCGCCCCCTCACACATACCACAGACTGGTGCATATACATCAAACAAGCCCTATAGAAGCAATGAAACAATTAAATAAATACATCCATGCAGAAGAAAAACATTTACCATGTCATTTGTGGACTTCCGCCTCTCAACTTCCTCGGCCACAGAATCTATCTAAATATGAAAAGAATGTTATCAGAACAAAAGCTAGCATAAAGTTCCTCTTATAAATGCAAGGTCCATCAAAGATTTAAGTATCAAGGTGGAAATTGAGCAGAAACGGACTTCAACTTAATGGGACTTATAAAGATGAAGAAGCATGATGCTGCTCCAGGAAAGTCATACGACAGACCTTTCTACCTAAAAGTTGGCACGGCATGGTTGAGAGAATATTTCAATTGCTAGGAGATCATGAAGCTTGTTACAAAGATTCAAAGCTTTTCTTTATCATTTTGGGAGTCACTCTATAAAATTTATAACTCAATCTGCTTTGTAGTAGTTAGCTGATTTCAATGTGCATCAACTTGCAAGAATTTATTGCCTTTCTTGTTATGGCTGCAAGCTGGATTGCTGCAAAAGTTGAAGAACAGAATGCAGGGGAAAAGGAAAAAAAAAAGGGAAGAAAACAATCCAAAAAGAAGAAGAATGGAAGAGTGGTTCACTTTTCTAGTATCTATCAGAAACGCAACTTCCAATGGAAAATTAATGTCAAGCTCATGCTTACCACATAAGTGAAAAAGAAGCAAAAATTACACAAGTTGTTAAGTCATAACATATTACTCACGTCATTTCGAGTCACGGCAAGCAGCGATACAGCCCAACCAATGGAATGGAGCTTTCCACACAACAAAGACCTCCACTTGTCCTCTACAGTGCCAAACCTGAGCTATGGAACCAAGATAAACATATCTGATACGCAAGCAACTACAAATAGGCAAATAGCAGAATACCATAGTCAGGGTCATAGCACATGTAAATATTTATTTGGTACCAATTTCTCTGCCAAAGATATACTATGTGCAAACTGAACGATGTTGGTTTTTGCATTACATATCTACTTTGACAAATGGAATCAAAAGAATTGAGGACGCCTCTATTCAGCTGGTCTCCTAATATTCCTCAAAATTTGTTTAAATAACATGTCAACTAGACTCTATCACATGCCTGCCCTCAAGTGTGAGAAATCATGGGAGAAAAATAATATTATTGTGTATTCTTCAATGATACAATGAGCCCTA